>CAKXYN010000385.1:0-223697 GCA_935064755.1 Tragelaphus eurycerus
TTTTTTTACCATCTTTCTAAATTCCATATATATGCGTTAGTATACTGTATTTGTGTTTTTGTTTCTGGCTTACTTCACTCTGTATAATAGGCTCCAGTTCCATCCACCTCCTTAGATCTGATTCAAATGTATTCTTTTTAATGGCTGAGTAATACTCCATTGTGTATATGTACCACAGCTTGCTTATCCATTCATCTGTGGATGGACATCTAGGTTGCTTCCACGTTCTGGCTATTGCAAACAGTGCTGCTATGAACATTGGGGTACACGTGTCTCTTTCAATTCTGGTTTTCTCAGTGTATATGCCCAGCAGTGGGATTGCTGGATCATAAGGCAGTTCTATTCGCAGTTTTTTGAGGAATCTCCATACTGTTCTCCAAAGTGGCTATACTAGTTTGCATTCCCACCAACAGTGCAAGAGGGTTCCCTTCTCTCCGCACCCTCTCCAGCATTTATTGCTTGTAGACTTTTGGATAGCAGCCATTCTGATTGGCTTGAAATGGTATCTCATAGTGGTTTTGATTTGCATTTCTCTGATAATGAGTGATGTTGAGCATCTTTTCATGTGTTTGTTAGCCATCTGTATGTCTTCTTTGGAGAAATGTCTATTGAGTTCTTTGGCCCATTTTTTGATTGGGTCATTTATTTTTCTGGAATTGAGCTGTAGAAGTTGCTTGTATATTTTTGAGATTAGTTGTTTGTCAGTTGCTTCATTTGCTATTATTTTCTCCCATTCTGAAGGCTGTCTTTTCACCTTGCTTAGAGTTTCCTTTGTTGTGCAGAAGCTTTTTAAGTTTGATTAGGTCCCATTTGTTCATTTTTGATTTTATTTCCAATATTCTGGGAGGTGGGTCATAGAGGATCCTGCTGTGATGTAAGTCAGAGAGTGTTTTGCCTATGTTTTCCTCTAGGAGTTTTATGGTTTCTGGTCTTACATTTAGCTCTTTAATCCATTTTGAGTTTATTTTTGTGTATGGTGTTAGAAAGTGTTCTAGTTTCATTCTTTTACAAGTGTTTGACCAGTTTTCCCAGCACCACTTGTTAAAGAGATTGTCTTTAATCCATTGTATATTCTTGCCTCCTTTGTCAAAGATAAGGTGACCATATGTGCGTGGATTTATCTCTGGGCTTTCTATTTTGTTCCATTGATCTATATTTCTGTCCTTGTGCCAGTACCATACTGTCTTGATGACTGTGGCTTTGTAGTAGAGCCTGAAGTCAGGCAGGTTAATTCCTCCAGTTCCGTTCTTCTTTCTCAAGATAGCTTTGGCTATTCGAGGTTTTTTGTATTTCCATACAAATTGAGAAATTATTTGTTCTAGCTCTGTGAAGAATACCGTTGGTAGCTTGATGGGGATTGCATTGAATCTATAAATTGTTTTGGGTAGTATATTCATTTTCACTATGTTGATTCTACCAATCCATGAACATGGTATATTTCTCCATCTATTAGTGTCCTCTTTGATTTCTTTCACCAGTGTTTTATAGTTTTCTATATATAGGTCTTTAGATTCTTTAGGAAGATATATTCCTAAGTATTTTATTGTTTTCATTGCAATGGTGAATGGAATTGTTTCCTTAATTTCTCTTTCTATTTTCTCATTATTAGTGTACAGGAATGCAAGGGATTTCTGTGTGTTAATTTTATATCCTGCAACTTTACCATATTCATTGATCAGTTCTAGTAATTTTCTGGTGGAATCTTTAGGGTTTTCTACGTAGAGGATCATGTCATCTGCAAATAGTGAGAGTTTTACTTCTTCTTTTCCAATTTGGATTCCTTTTATTTCTTTTTCTGCTCTGATTGCTGTGGCCAAAACTTCCAAAACTATGTTGAATAGTAATGGTGAAAGTGGGCATCCTTGTCTTGTTCCTGACTTTAGAGGAAATGCTTTCAATTTTTCACCATTGAGGATAATGTTTGCTGTGGGCTTGTCATATATAGCTTTTATTATGTTGAGGTATGTTCCTTCTATTCCTGCTTTCTGGAGAGTTTTTATCATAAATGGATGTTGAACTTTGTCAAAGGCTTTCTCTGCGTCTATTGAGATAATCATATGGTTTTTATTCTTCAGTTTGTTAATGTGGTGTATTACGTTGATTGATTTGCGGATATTGAAGAATCCTTGCATTCCTGGGATAAAGCCCACTTGGTCATGATGTATGATCTTTTTAATGTGTTGTTGGATTCTGATTGCTAGAATTTTGTTAAGGATTTTTGCATCTATGTTCATCAGTGATACTGGCCTGTAGTTTTCTTTTTTTGTGGGATCTTTGTCAGGTTTTGGTATTAGGGTGATGGTGGCCTCATAGAATGAGTTTGGAAGTTTGCCTTCTTCTGCAATTTTCTGGAACAGTTTGAGTAGGATAGGTGTTAGCTCTTCTCTAAATTTTTGGTAGAATTCAGCTGTGAAGCCGTCTGGACCTGGGCTTTTGTTTGCTGGAAGATTTCTGATTACAGTTTCAATTTCTGTGCTTGTGATGGGTCTGTTAAGATTTTCTATTTCTTCCTGATCCAGTTTTGGGAAGTTGTACTTTTCTAAGAATTTGTCCATTTCTTCCACATTGTCCATTTTATTGCCATATAATTGTTGATAGTAGTCTCTTATGATCCTTTGTATTTCTGTGCTGTCTGTTGTGATCTCTCCATTTTCATTTCTAATTTTATTGATTTGATTTTTCTCCCTTTGTTTCTTGATGAGTCTGGCTAGTGGTTTGTCAATTTTATTTACCCTTTCAAAGAACCAGCTTTTGGCTTTGTTGATTTTTGCTATGGTTTCTTTTGTTTCTTTTGCATTTATTTCTGCCCTAATTTTTAGGATTTCTTTCCTTCTACTAACCTTGGGGTGCTTCATTTCTTCCTTTTCCAGTTGCTTTAGGTGTAGAGTTAGGTTATTTATTTGGCTTTTTTCTTGTTTCTTGAGGTATGCCTGTATTGCTATGAACTTTCCCCTTAGGACTGCTTTTACAGTGTCCCACAGGTTTTGGGTTGTAGTGTTTTCATTTTCATTCGTTTCTATGCAGAATTTGATTTCTTTTTTGATTTCTTCTGTGATTTGTTGGTTATTCAGGAGTGTGTTGTTCAGCCTCCATATGTTGGTCTTTTTAATAGATTTTCTCCTGTTATTGAGATTTACTCTTACTGCATTGTGGTCAGAAAAAATGCTTGGAATGATTTCAATTTTTCTGAACTTACCAAGGCTGGATTTATGGCCCAGGATGTGGTCTATCCTGGAGAAGGTTCCGTGTGCACTTGAGAAAAAGGTGAAATTCATTGTTTTGGGATGAAATGTCCTATAGATATCAATTAGTTCTAACTGGTCTATTGTATCGTTTAAAGTTTGTGTTTCCTTGTTAATTTTCTGTTTAGTTGATCTATCCATTGGTGTGAGTGGGGTATTAAAGTCTCCCACTATTATTGTGTTATTGTTGATTTCTCCTTTCATACTTGTTAGTATTTGTCTTATATATTGTGGTGCTCCTAAGTTGGGTGCATATATATTTATAATTGTTATATCTTCTTCTTGGATTGATCCTTTGATCATTAGGTAGTGACCTTCTTTGTCTCTTTTCACATCCTTTGTTTTAAAGTCTATTTTATCTGATATGAGTATTGCTACTCCTGCTTTCTTTTGGTCTCTATTTGCGTGGAAAATCTTTTTCCAGCCCTTGACTTTCAGTCTGTATGTGTCCCCTGTTTTGAGGTGGGTTTCTTGTAGACAGCATATGGAGGGGTCTTGTTTTTGTATCCATTCAGCCAGTCTCTGTCTTTTGGTTGGGGCATTCAACCCATTTACATTTAAGGTAATTAATGATAAATATGATCCCGTTGCCATTTACTTTGTTGTTTTGAGTTTGAATTTATATATCCTTTTTGTGTTTCCTGTCTAGAGAATGTCCTTTAGTATTTGTTGGAGAGCTGGTTTGGTGGTGCTGAATTCTCTCAGCTTTTGCTTGTCTGTAAATCTTTTGATTTCTCCTTCATATTTGAATGAGATCCTTGCTGGGTACAATAATCTGGGCTGTAGGTTCTTTTCTTTCATCACTTTAAGTATGTCTTGCCATTCCCTCCTGGCTTGGAGAGTTTCTATTGAAAGATCAGCTGTTATCCTTATGGGAATTCCCTTGTGTGCTATTTGTTGTTTTTCCCTTGCTGCTTTTAATATTTGTTCTTTGTGTTTAATCTTTGTTAATTTGATTAATATGTGTCTTGGGGTGTTTCGTCTTGGGTTTATCCTATTTGGGACTCTCTGGGTTTCTTGGACTTGAGTGATTATTTCCTTCCCCATTTTAGGGAAGTTTTCAACTATTATCTCCTCTAGTATCTTCTCATGGTCTTTCTTTTTGTCTTCTTCTTCTGGGACTCCTATGATTCGAATATTGTAACGTTTAATATTGTCCTGGAGGTCTCTGAGATTGTCCTCATTTCTTTTAATTCGTTTTTCTTTTTTCTCCTCTGATTCCTTTAATTCTGCCATTCTATCTTCCAATTCGCTAATTCTATCTTCTGCCTCTGTTATTCTACTATTTGTTGCCTCCAGAGTGTTTTGGATCTCATTTATTGCATTATTCATTATATATTGACTCTTTTTTATTTCTTCTAGGTCCTTGTTAAATCTTTCTTGCATCTTCTCAATGCTTTTCTCCAGGCTATTTATCCATGATTCCATTTTGCTTTCCAGATTTTGGATTAATTTCACTATCATTATTCGGAATTCTTTATCAGGTAGGTTCGCTATTTCTTCCTCTTTTGTTTGGTTTGGTGGGTAATTATCCTGTTCCTTTACCTGCTGGGAATTCTTCTGTCTTTTCATCTTGTTTAAATTGCTAAGTTTGGGGCGTCTTTACTTATTCTGGTAGTCTGTGGAGTTCTCTTTATTGTGGCGTTTCTGCACTATATGTGGGTTTGTACCGGTGGCTTGTCGAGGTTTCTTGTTTATGGAAGCTTGTATCGGTGTTCTGGTGGGTGGAGCTGGATTTCTTTTCTCTGGGGTGCAGTGGAGTGTCTAGTAGTGAGTTATGAGATGTCTATGCTTTTGGGGTCGCTTTGTGTAGCCTGTGTATTGGAGCTCAGGCTGTGTTCTTGTTTTTCTGGAGAATTTGCTTGGTATGTCTTGTTGTGGAACTTGCTGGTCTTTGTGTGATGCTTGGTTTCAGAGCAGGTATGGAGGCTTTTAATGAGCTCCTGTCAATTAGTGTTTCGTGGGATCAGGGTATGGACTTAAGCCTCCTGGTTCCAGTTTTTGGTCTTATTTTTACAGTAGTCTCAAAAACTTCTTCTTCTATAATGCATTCCACAACTGGACCGCTCAGAGATGTTCACGGAATTATACATAGAAGGAAAAAGGGAGGAAGGAGACAGAGGTGGTCAGGAGGATAAAAGGAGGGAGTGTGAAGGAGAGAGACAGATCTAGTCAGTAATCAGTAAAGAAAAGACAAAAAGGAAAGGAAAAAAGCAAAGGACAAAAAGGAAAAAAGAAAAACAAACAAACAAACAAACAGGGTTGCAAAAGTTATATCTAAACGTGGAGATTAAAGAAGTACTAGAGGATAAAATAAAAATAAAAATAAAAGAAACAAAACAAACAACAACAAAAAAAAATTAAAAGGAAAAAAAAATTTTTGTTTTCCTTTTTCCAATTAAAAAATAATAAAAATTTAAAAAATATATATATATTAAAAAAAGAAAAGAAAAAAAGGAAATAATGATGGTAAAAATAGTAACAATATATATAAGAGTTTCTCTATTATTGTTGTGGGTTCAGTTCATTTTCAGCTAGTTCCTTGTTCCGGCTTAAATTTCTCAAGATCTATAGGCCCCTTTCTCTGTGGTTTGTCTGTATAGTTCTTTGTTCTGTGCACGGTTCGGCGGTGTTCTGGGCCAAGGCCCACCACTCGTGTGGTCGGCGCTGCACAATCTGGATTGCCGGCCCAAACTACTCCAGTTAGGCAGCACTCCAGACAATCAGGCGAACGAAGTCTGCGCTGAGGCCCGCAGAGGGGGAGGGGCCGGCGACGGGAATGGCGGGCGGGCGGGTGGGGGGAGGGGATGGGGTGGCCCTCGTGGGAGCCGCCGGCACAGCGGGCGGGGGCACGCCTGCGCGGGAGTGGCCGGCGGGGGAGCGTCCAGTGGGGGAGAGTCCCGCGGGGGAGCGTCCCTCTGGGGAGCGCCGGCAGGGGAGCGTCCCGCGTGGGAACGGCCAAGGCGTCTCCCCTGCCCAGCCCCGGCTCCCCAATGGCAGATGCGGGCGTTTGCAGCGGTGCTTTTCCGCTGCGGAAGTTACCGCAGGGCCCGCAGTCTGTGGGTTCTAATTGCTCAACTGTTCTCCTCCCTGTTATGATAGTCTCCGTGTTTCCCAGGTTCGGCGCAGATTCCGCAGGGAGAGTGTTTCCTGGTGTTTGGAAACTTCTCTTTTAAGACTCCCTTCCCCGGACAGAGGTCCGCCCCCTCCCTCTTTGTCTCTCTCTGGCTTCTATATTCTTTCCTACCTCCTTTAGAAGGCAGTGAGTTGCTTTTCTGGGTGTCCGACGTCCTCCGCCAGCACTCCGAAGCTGTTTGTGATATTTACTCGGCGCCCAGATGTCCCATTGATGAATTTGTGGAGGAGAAAGCGTATTCCCCGTCCTAATCCTCCGCCATCTTAACCGGAACTCCAGTTGAGCTATTTCAAATCCTAAAAGATGATGCTATGAAAGTGCTGCACTCAATATGTCAGCAAATTTGAAAAACTCAGCAGTGGCCACAGGACTGGAAAAGGTCAGTTTTCATCCCAATCCCAAAGATAGGCAATGCCAAAGAATGCTCAAACTACCGGACAATTGCACTTGTCTCACACGCTAGTAAAGTAATTCTCAAAATTCTCCAAGCCAGGCTTCAGCAATATGTGAACCGTGAACTTCCAGATGATTAAGCTGGTTTTAAAAAAGGCAGAGGAACCAGAGATCAAATTGCCAACATTCGCTGGATCATTGAAAAAGCAAGAGAGTTCCAGTAAAACATCTACTTCTGCTTTATTGGCAACCCACTCCAGTACTCTTGCCTAGAAAATCCCATGGATGGAGGAGCCTGGTGGGCTCCATACAGTCCATGGGGTCGCAAAGAGTCAGACACGATTGAGAGACTTCACTTCACTTCACTTCTGCTTTATTGACTATGCCAAAGCCTTTGACTGTGTGGATCACAATAAACTGTGGAAAATTCTGAAAGAGATGGGAATACCAGACCACCTGACCTGCCTCTTGAGAAACCTGTATGCAGGTCAGGAAGCAACAGTTACAACTGGACATGGAGCAACAGACTGGTTCCAAATTGGAAAAGGAGTACATCAAGGCTGTATATTGTCACCCTGCTTATTTAACTTCTATGCAGTGTACATCATGAGAAACGCTGGGCTGGAGGAAGCACAAGCTGGAATCAAGATTGCCAGGAGAAATATCAATAACTTCAAATATGCAGATGACATCATCCTAATGGCAGAAAGTGAAGACGAACTAAAGAGCCTCTTGATGAAAGTGAAAGAGGAGAGTGAAAAAGTTGGCTTAAAGGTCAACGTTCAGAAAACTAAGATCATGGCATCCGGTCCCATCACTTCATGGCAAATAGATGGGGGAAACAGTGGCTTACTTTATTTTTTTGAGCCCCAAAATCACTGCAGATGGTGATTGCAGCCATGAAATTAAAAGACACTTACTCCTTGGAAGGAAAGTTATGCCCAACCTAGACAGCATGTTAAAAAGAAGAGACATTACTTTGTCAACAAAGGTCCGTCTAGTCAAGGCTATGGTTTTTCCAGTAGTCATGTATGGATGTGAGAGTTGGGTGATGAAGAAAGCTGAGCACTGACGAATTGATGCTTTTGAACTGTGGTGTTGGAGAAGACTCTTGAGAGTCCCTTGGACTGCAAGGAGATCCAACCAGTCCATCCTAAAGGAAATCAGTCCTGGGTGTTCATTGGAAGGATTGATGTTGAAGCTGAAACTCCAATATTTTGGCCACCTGATGCAATGAGCTGACTCATTTGAAAAGACTCTGATGCTGGGAGGGATTGGGAGCAGGAGGAGAAGGGGACAGCGCAGGATGAGATGGTTAGATGGCATCCCTGACTCAACGGACATGAGTTTGGGTAAACTCCAGGAGTTGGTGATGGACAGGGAGGCCTGGCGTGCTGAGGTTCATGAGGTCGCAAAGAGTCAGACGTGACTGAGCGACTGAATTGAACAGAATTGATAATATTTTAAAGATATATTTCTTTATTTATTTTTGGCTGTGCTGGGTCTTCCTTGCTGCGCCGGGGCTTTCTGTAGTTGCAGTGAGCGGGGGTTAATCTTTGTTGCTGCGTGTGGGCTGCTCGTTGCTGTTCTCTTGTTGTGAGCACAGGCTTTAGGGCGTGGATTCAGTAGCTGCCCCTCGCCATGTGGAAACATCGTGGACCAAGGATGGAATCCATGTCCCCAGCATTGCCAGGGGGAATTCTTTGCCACTGGATTACCAGAGAAGCCCCTCATTGATTACTTTTGCCTAAATCAGTTATTACTATGATGGTTATAAAGTGTGTTTTTTTTTCCCTAAAAAAATATATTTCTTCTGCATTTATTGGTTGGTTTATTACTATAAAGAAGAGCTCCTATTAACTTATTTATATCAGTGTGGATAAAGGTTTTTAGAAAGAAGGTGGGCAGACATGAATTTTCTTAGAGATGGAATGAAAAGACTCAGTAGGTAACATAGGGAATAATAGGGGGTAATTTAAGCCATCGAGTCTAAAGAAGGAGTGGGATGAAGATGCAGATTGAAGAAGCTGGTCCTAGACAGGTGTGGGAACTCAGCAGTGTGAAACCAGAAGGGAAGGAAAGGTGGGGGGGGGGGGTGCTGCATCAGGAGGTTCAGGGACTCATTCCTGATGCCCTTCACTGGGGACATGAGGGATGTGGTGACATCAGCCACACGTCCCTGGTTCTGTTAAGAGGAACCACAGGTGGCTGGCAGGATGAGTAGTAACAACTACCGTTAATCCCAAACACTGTGACGAGCACTAAGTACAGGTCTGCAATCCATCATCTGAAACCACTGAGGCCAGAGGTGCTGTGGAGTTCAGAACGCAGGGCAACATGGCGCATAGACCGTGTGTTCTGTACCACTCTCAGCAGGATCTGGGGCAGCACGTGGTAATCACCCCAGTTTCTATTTCTAAAGTGAAGCCAACATTTCTAAAGAGAAAGGTAACATTTCACACTGACTATAAATGACAGTCTCATGTCAGCTCAGATTAGGTGAGGCCATCAAAAAAAGTCTGCATGGAAGTTATCAAAAGAAGTTTGGGGCTTTCAAAGTATTTTACATTTCTAAACGGTGAAAAAAGGAATGGGGGGCTGTGCTTATGCAAACAGTTCTGTGAGAGCATATCCTCCCAACTCAAGGAGTCAAGGCTGGCTCTGCAGCTGAGCAGGGCCTTGAGGAAGGTATAGGCTTGATTACCAGAAACTGGGAATTAGAGGCAGGAGAGAGGAAAAGGACATTCACAGAGGGACGGATTTAAGCAAAAGCACGGAGTCAGGGAAGTCCCCGGCCCGTCTGGGTGATTATTGGTAATTTCGGGTCACTAGACCTGAGGCTGGCAGGAGGAGTGGCGGAAAATCCAACAGGAAAGGTGGATTGGAACCCGAACACACAGCTCCGAAGGGCATCCTTGGGGTCTGAAACCTGATTCTGTCATCAGTGGGGAGTGACATGTCACATCTCTGCCTTTGTTAAGCGGAACCTGGGCTAACTGCGTCCTTGCTTTGTGCCCATGCAGAGGATTAACTCAAGTCAGGGGACACTGAGGCAGGAGGCAATAGCAGCCATGCAAGAGATGTGTTGAGAGCTAGAGTGAGCCCAGCAAGGGGAGGATGGAGATTTGAGAGCCAGGTTAGACTCCACTGGCCTTGAGTAATTGAAGAGAGAGGGCAGAGGAAAGGGAGATTCAAAGCTTCGCTGCTCGCTGAAATTCTAGGACAGAAAGCTGGCCAGCATATGTGTGATGAAGACTGAGGACTCAGGTATTCACCCGCCTGGACTTATGTCCCACTTCCAGCTTCCTGCCTGCCAGAAGTGCAGCCAAGAGCTCAACCTTTCTTCCATCTGCAAAATGGAAATAATAATAGCATCTTCCTGAAAGGATAATAGTATGGCTTAAATGAATTAATCCATATAAATACTAACCATAGGGCCTGACACATAGGAAACATACCTCAGATGTCTGTGAGTCTTGATGGTTTTGATGATGACGACACTGAGTGAGAAAGAGGTCTCAAAAGATGTTTTCATTCTGGAATTGTATATGGATTGACTTGTAGTTATAAGGTCATTTGAGGAAATGAGCTTTGACTATTCCCAGCTGCTTCAAAAACATTTATGTAGAATAAAACAAAAACCTATTAATATTCTTCAAGACATATCAGGCCCTGTGGTTAGTATTGCTATATGAATCGATTCATTTAAGCCAGGCTATTATCCTATCAGGAAGATGCTATTATTAGAGAACTGTTTCCTGGCCTTAAGATAGCATGCATACTCTATACTCTTGTCTATTATGTGTACTTTAAAAAATTATTTTAATTGGAGGATAATTACTTTACAATATTGTGATGGTTTTTGCCATACATCAACATGAATTGGCCACAGGTATATGTGTGTGCCCCTCCATCGTGAACCTTCCCTCACTTCCCTCCCCACCCTATCCCTTTGGGTTGTCCCAGAGCACCGGCTTTGGGAGCCCTGCCTCATGCATGGAACTTGCCCTGGCCATCTACCAAACATTACTATTTATTGGGAAGAAATTTTTCTAGAGGGGGTGGTTGCTGTAGACTCTAATGTGATGGTGCAGTGAAGAAAATGAACTAATAGACTTTCATCAAGGGGAAATTCAAAGAACTAGTCACAGATACTCAAAACGGTATTAGCCGTATGGCCAATATAGAAAGATGACTTGGAATTTCCATGTGGTTGGAGGGCTGCCTTCACAGGAAGACCTTTGTGTCTTGGACTCTTTAAAATTCTTTGAGAGAATTGCTTAGCCTTCTGGATAAAAAAATACCATCATGGGACTCACCCCTATGGGGCAGCATCCAGATCTCCTGAGTTTAGGTCAATGACCTTGATGTTCAGCCAGCTCTGGAGCAGAAATGTGATCGAGACTTGGGAATGTCCTTCAGAAAACATCACAGGGAAGCGGGCACAGTGGATACAGACGTCTTTCGAGGTGTGTCTGAAGTGGAAACTTAAGCAAACTGTTAAAAACCCTCAAAAGTCACTCCCCACTATCAAGTACTGAAGAAAGAGTTGCGATTGCTGTGACTCTAGGTAGAAACTTCAAGTGCAGATTAAGAGACGTGTGGGAGCATGGTCCTGCAGCAGTTAAACACCATGTATATTAAGTTACACAAACTTACGAACATGTGGAATGAAAAACTAGTGTTATCTATAAAACACTTTCTCTTATGTGCCATCATCTTTAGCAAAATGGAAAGTGTCCTGCATTTGGAAAGCAGTTTCTTCTATATGAAGAATGGAAGTTTTCTGATATATAAAAAAACATTATTGTATTCTCTCGAGTTAAAAAATGTTTGAGGGGCTTCCCTAGGGGGATTTGCTTCCCTGAAGCAAAATTATTTGGCGGGACTATGAATACAGAGTAGTAATGGCAAGCATGTAATATAATGTTATATTTCCTCATGGACCCCTGCATTTTGGAGGACATGTGTTCTTCAGAGGCTTTAATATTAGAGAGTCCAATTAACTCAGAATTCTCAGTCAGCTCAAATAAGGCAAAACCCAAATGTTTTTTGAAACTTTGTGGTATAGGAATTACTTTCAGGAACCTAAAGCCATCAGAAGAAAAGTTATGTTCAACAAGCACTTGGAACGTTTAACTTTGTATTAAATAACATTCTACACAGATGCATGAATATTAAGCTAGACAAATCACGGCAAAGTTAAATAGTCTATCTTTTTTCTTATTTTTTGCCACACGGCTTGCCTTGCAGGATCTTAGTTCCCTGAACAGGGATTGAATGCAGGCCATGGCAGTGAAAGCCTGGAGTCCTAACCACTGAACCCCGGGGGAGTTCCGGTAGTATATCTTTGAATAAGCTTTGTCTATGTATGGAAAGTTAAGTCAAGACCTGTACCAATGATCCAGTTGAAATAAGCTGCACTCTCCTTTCCCTCCCTTTTATCTGAAATATCCATGCAAATTTTCTTTTGGTTTTCAATTTGCTTCTTTACTATATTTTGCCTGTATAGATAGAACCTAAAAGAGATGATTAGAGGTTTACATTATTAAAATTAATATGGAAGCACATACATGCAAGCCAACCAGGAAAAAAATTATTTTACCCTTTAAAGCTTCAAGCCTATTTACATAACATCTAATTTGAAAATATTGCAGATAATGGGATTAGTGTACGTAATTTTAAAAATAAATCTCTAATCTTAACAAGAAATCTCAGTAATGAAAAGGAAATATAAAGAAAGCTTCAAATAAATGAAGACACTGTTTCTGAGAAGGATGGTAAATGGCCATGAGTAATGAAACTTAATTCTTCTCCAATTAGATCATTTATTTAAGGCGATTTATGGTCTGTTTTTCAGGATCTTGAGGAAGTAACACTAAAGTTTATCTGAAAGAGATAAAAAGGCAGATATTGTCAAGCCAGTGATTGGAGATTCCCATATAAAAGCATGTGTTAAAGCTATGCTATTTGAAACAGAGTGGTTAAGGCATTCAAATAGATGAGTGTAGCAGAACAGCTAGCTACATGATTGTAGTTGTACTTGAAAACAACATTTGATAAGAGAAGCATCATGGATCAATACGTATAAGAAGAATAATTCAATATGTGGTTTGAAAAAGTTGACAAGCTGTTTGCAGAAATAGCAAAGGAAAATATAGATTCTCCTTCTCTGCCAAAACTTTATGTATGAATTTCAGATAAATTTAGAATTAAACATTTAAGAAAATTAAGTAATAGTATTTGAAAAAAATTGATAAATATGTCAACTGATCACTAGAAGAAAAGACCATTTGCTAAACATAATGAAAAATCACAAGGGAAAATATCAGTACTTTTGAGTTTATAAATTTTTATCTCTATGCTTAAGAAATGATAAAATACTAAAAGTAAGCAAAATGTATGAAAAAATATGACTTTCAAATATGACTTTAAATTATAAAAAGTTCATACATTAGAATCTTGATAAATTCATGGCTAAAGAACAAGAATAGATAATATTAAAAAATAAAAGCAAAAAATAAATTTGTGAAAAAATTCAGACTCATCTGTAATGAAATGTCAATCAAAACAGCTATGAGATACCATTTTGCTGAAGAAATTATGAAAGATTGAAAATCAGTGATGTTATTGAGGCTGTGTTAAGATTGGGGCTTCCCTGGTGGCTCAGAGGGTAAAGCGTCTGCCTGCCATGTGGAAGACCCAGGTTCGATCCCCAGGTCAGGAAGTTCCCCTGGAGAAGGAAATGGCAACCCACCCCAGTACTCTTATCTGGAAAATTCCATGGACGGAAGAAACTGGTAAGCTACAGTCCATGGGATTGCAGAGTCTCACAAGACTGAGCAGCTTCACTTAAGATTGGGGCTTTCATAATGGCTAGTGGGAAGTGAATTGGTATAAATAATTTGGAAAAGGATTTGGCAATGTGAACCCAGAGTAGGATTACTGACAAATTATCCAAAATTCAGTCAGAAATACAGGGTTGTTCGCTGCTGTATTATCATTATTGTTGTCATAGCAGCAAGTGTTGTGATTTGGTTTACTAGAAATACAGCACATTATATTTGCATTTTACCTAATGCCAAATATAAAAAAAAAACAAAATTGTCATGGACACTGAAATTTCAATAGAATTATATGTACTGAGTTTAATAACCATAAGCAAATGGGTAAGGTTTTTTTTCAATTGAGATATAATTGACATAGAATGTTGTGTAAATTTAAGGTGCAAGATGCATTGATTTCATCCATTTATATATTGTAACATGATTGCCATTGTAGCTTCAACTAAACATCTCCATCACATTACATAATTATCATTTTTTGTGGGGAGAAAACATTTAAGATCTAGCTTCTTAGCAGCTCTGAAGAAGGCTGAGTCATTGGAAGGGACCCTGATGCTGAGAAAGACTGAAGGCAGGAGGAGAAGGGGATGACAGAGGATGAGATGGTTGGATGACATCACCGACTTGATGGACATGAGTTTGAGTAAACTCTGGGAGTTGGTAATGGACAGGGAGGCTTGGTGTGCTGCAGTCCATGGGTTGCAAAGTATTGGACATGAATGAGCAACTGAAATGAACTGAACTGATAATTATAATACTGTGTCCCAGAAGTTATTCCTCTTATATTTGGGAGTTTGTGTCTTTGAACCACATCTCCTCAATTCCCCCACACCACCTTCAGCTCCTGGTAGCACCATTCTACTCTGTTCCTATAAGTTTGGCTTTGTTAGATTCCAAAAATTAAGATCTTCATAAGGACTTCCCTGGTGGCTCAGACGGTAAAGCGTCTGCCTACAATGCGGGAGACTCGGGTTCAATCCCTGGGTTGGGAAGATCCCCTGAAGAAGGAAATGGCAATCCACTCCAGTGCTCTTGTCTGGAAAATCCCATGGACAGAGGAGCCTGGTAGGCTACAGTCCATGGGGTCACAGAGTCGGACACGACTGAGCAACTGCACTTTCACTTTCAAGATCTCCACATATAAGGGAGATCATACAATATTTGTCTTTCTCAGCCTGACTTAACTCACTTAACATAATGCCCTCAACATGCATCCATGTTTTTGCAAATGGCAGCCTATTCTTCTTTTTCATGAAGGAATAATATTCCACTGTACATATGTATCGGAACTTCCCAGGTGCCACTGATGGTAAAGAACCTGCCTGCCAATGAAGAGGACATAAGAGGTGCAGACTTGATCCCTGGGTTGGGAAGATCCCCTGGAGGAGGGGATGACAACCCACTCCAGTGTTCCTGCCTGGAGAACTCCATGGACAAGAAAGACTTGTGGGCTACAGTCTACAGGGTCGAAAAGAGTCGGACACCACTGAAGCGACCTAGCACGCACACACAAATGTGTATCCTGTCTTTTTTATTCATCTGTTTTATTCATCTTCTTTATTCATCTGTTGACAAGACACTTCAGTCGTTTCCATATCTTGGCTGTTGTGAATAAAGTGGCAATAAACATGGGAGTGCAGATATCTTTTCTGTATCCTGTTATCATTTCCCTTGGATATATACCCAGAGTGAGACTTTGGATCATATGGTAGTTCTATTTTTAATTTTTTGAAGAACCTTCATACTGTTTTCCACAGTGGCTGGACTAGGGAAGTTTTGTGATGGACTGAAGACATTAAGGACCAGAATAGGGGCATATGATGCAGCCTGGTTGGAAGCAGAGGCTGGAGAAAAACCAATTTCTCTCCATGACCTACGAGTAGGGATGATTTCATCATAATTGACTCATGTATCACACCCGTCCACCAGATTCTAAGGTGCTTGAGGGCAGGGAGTGATCCTAATGCTTTTGAAGCAGCCAGAGGCCAGCTCTGTGCTGGACATAGAAGGACCTTCAGACATGTGCTTTCTGGAGGAGAGATTCTCCAGCTGGATTCTGCCCACCTACTTTCTGGGCTGTATTTAATTTCTACTTAGCCTGTTGCTGATGCAGGTTTTGTTTGTTTGTTTTAAACCAGGGTCTGATTTCTGAGGTGAGGGAGGTTATTATAAAACAAATACATCTCTCAGCTGAGCTATTTACAGTACCTGACACTGGCAACAAGAAGAAGTAAGCTACTTTATAATTTTAGAAGGTTATGTTTGACTCAGAGTCTTGTCATCTCTGAGCCCACAGATACTCTGTCACTGGCGCTCCTTGCAGCCATGATAATGGTTAGGGCCCGTGGGTGTCAGATGTTTTTGTATTGCCCCTCTAAGACTGAGCAGTCCGGAGGCCCTTTTTCCCCCTCTTTTTAAATCATGTATTTATTTATATTTGGCTGTGCTGGTCTTCATGCTCAGGCTTCCTCTAGTTGCAGTGAGCGGCGGCCGCTCTCCCTTGTGGCGCACGGGCCTCTCCTTGCGGTGGCTTCCCTTGTTGCATGAGTTTCAGAGTGCAGGCCCAGCAGC
Source organism: Tragelaphus eurycerus (assembly GCA_935064755.1). Classification (NCBI taxonomy): domain Eukaryota; kingdom Metazoa; phylum Chordata; class Mammalia; order Artiodactyla; family Bovidae; genus Tragelaphus; species Tragelaphus eurycerus. The sequence goes on from CAKXYN010000385.1 coordinate 16,188, forward strand.
TATGGCTAACAGGCCTAGTGGCTCTGAGGCATGTGGGATCTTCTCAGACCAGGGACTGAACCCGCGTCTCCTGCTTTGATAGGCAGATTTTTATCCATCATGTTGCCAGGGAAATCCTCTGGAAGTCTTATTAATCTCTTCAACCAACCAACCTCTCTATTTAGAATGCTGAAAGGGATTGCAAGGTGGAAAAGTCCTTATTATTGAGTAGATAGTGCAATTACACACCCTGAAATCATTATTCTGAGGGATAAATTAGATGAAACCATGAAAGACAGTTTACTGCCTCAGCTCTCCTATGTGATCAGTCGCTCAGCGGTGTCCGACTCTTTGCAACCCCATGGACTGTAGCCCTCCAGGCTCCTCAGTCCTTGGGACTTTTCCTGGCAGGAATACTGGAGTGACTTCCCATGCCCTTCTTCAGGGCATCTTCCCGACCCAGGAATCAAACATGTGTCTGCTGCATTGCAGGCAGATTTTTTACCGATGAACCATCAGGAAAGCCTTTATTCTGAGACTCTTGGATGTTTTCCTTGGGAATAAGAGGGAGGGACTTCTACACACTGCCCTCCAAGTCAAAAGAAGAAACAAATGTGCTGTTTTTAGTGCTGAAACTAGTGTTAATACAAACATTTACTCCTTTGTTTACACTTATGATCTAACAAACAGTCCAAAAATATGGCCACTGGGAGAAGTGTTGCCAGGAACGACAATAAAGTAGTTTAATACGCAGAAAACTGTTTCTAAGATAGACACTAGCTAGTGCTTATTGAGGAAAATAATTACTCTTAAGATTGCACCCTGCTTCCTTTCTATATCTTGGTTTTACAAAAATGTTTATCTTAATGGTATATTTCCCTAGAGTCTTTTTTGTATTCACACTTTACAAGGCTGTCAATTTTTAATTAATTTAACATCTAGCATAAATATTTCCATGTTATTAATTTTGATGGCCATAATTGTAATTGCTGAAAAATATTTTGTTGGGTAATTTAGTGTAATTTATTAAATATAACCTAATGTAAAGATTTAGACTTGCTTCCAATTTTAATATTATAAAAACACTACTTTTGCTGTGGTAAAATGTATTTTTGAGACATATCTTTTTATTATTTTAAATTATTTAAAATTAGATTCCCAGAAGTGAAGTTTTGGGGCACAATGTTTGAAGTCTTTTTGTTTTTGTTTACTGAAGAATAGTGATTTACAATATTACATTAGTTTCAGGTATATGACAGTGGTTCAATAGCTTTATAAACTGAAGTCTTTTTGGTTCTTGATAAAATTGCCAAATTTCTTTCCAAAGTGGTTGAAACAGTACATATTATAAGTCTACCGTCTACAACCTTCTTTTGTTGGTCTCATGAAAGTCTCCTTTTATTTACTGAGAAAAGAGTGAAAGCAACTTGTTTGATGATATGCATGATACGTCTCCCAGAGAAGCCCCCAAATCAAAGTGGAATTTGTGCATATCTGCAGGGAGAAGAAAAGGTGGAGAAGTTTGGTACAGGACCATCACAACAGTGTCCACGTGTGTGCATGGTGGGGATAGTTGGGGCTTAATGTACCTAACAAGAGGGTACTCTTCTGCCTGAAAGACAGGCTCAGCTGACCAGATGGTGAGTGAGATGAAGTCACTTTCCTGTCATTTGTGCGCAAGATTTCTAGGTATTTGTCATGACTCTGTCCTTAGCTAGCGAAGTCAATGGTGATGCCTCCCTGCAAATGTCAGGAGGCAAGGCCCCATTTCCGCCCTAATTTGTCATCATTTGCCTGGGACCTATTCATTTAGACTTTTGTTTTTAATACACGTATTCTCCTTTGGCAATGCTATAATGCTTTTCTTCTCCCCATGGTCTCTCTCTGCCCTAATCACAATGAACACAAATGTAATGGGTGCAGTATTCCTTCATTTGAGTCTCGCTTTTATTCTTGTAATTCTCAACTGCTGCTCTTCCTGAAGGAGGACTGTGTTACAAAAGAATGGAATTTTCCCGACAATGTTTAGTACATAATAGTTTTAAGAGGCTTCATGTTTGCAAGAGACAAATTAAGCAGCCTCCTCTAATATGTAGACAACATCTGTTACACAAAGTCACCATTAATGATAACACCAGGATCTCCTTTGTAGCTGATTTTCACCCAGCTGCACCAACCCATAAAAGGCGCCGCCAGCAAAGAGGGCTACATATTCATCTCTCAGCTCAGAATGACTTTGGAAAATGGCACATAAACCCAAAGCAAATCTTTGTTAACCTCTGAAGTCTGAGCTCCCATAAATCACTGCTGAGGACAGCTTCTAACCTCCTGACAGCCAACTCATCACGTCTATTTGGTGTTTGATAATTTGCTCCAAATTTCAAATTGATAATCCAGAAGAAAACCATACAAGAAATGGAGCCGTATGGGACCCTCACGTAAGGGGATCAACATGCTCCTTGGTCTGTCAGTTACAAGTTGATACCCTTAACCTTTATTCAGACAACATTCCCATTTGTACCAGCAAGTCTACCACAAAATAAAAACCCTGTAGAATCCTTGAGAGGGCTAGTCAGCTACAGCTAATAGTTTGATTTAATGAATTGTCCTTATTGTCTTTGATATTAAACTTTGAAATTCTTAGAGGAAAACCATCCAGAAGACTAGTAGGGAGGGTTCCACTTTCTCCATAAGAACGAGTTCTATTAACTCTCTCACAACTCTCTCACAGTTTGGTTGTGGAATGTATTCTGGCATGTTTTCTCTTGGTTTCTCTGTGGATGTGTAACTTACAGGGAAATAGATCAAATTACTCATTTAATGCCGACTGGGTGCTTGCTATCTCAGGCTTGCTGCTGGATGCCAAGAATGCATGGGGAACAGGATAAAGGCTCTACCCTCTGGTCGTCTGACCCCAGATGGAGAAACAACCAACAAGACTTGGGGAGACTTACAAATAAGGCAGCAGTGATTGAGAGACGGAACTTTAAACGAAGCATTTAGAGACAGACTCTGTTCAGCATCTTAAATGAAGCAAGGGAGCGCTTCATTTAGTGTGGATCTGCAGGAAACATGTGATCCAGGCAGAGGGAACATCAACTGCACAGGCCTCAGACTTGGCAGGTGCAGGAGATAGGATGGAAGGCTGTGTGGCTGGATGTAGGGAGGACAGGAGATGAAGGTGAAGCTGTGAGGTGGGCAGGTATCAGCTCTCGGAGGCCCTGAGGCCCACAGGAACCGGTGGGATTTCACACCCTGTGAAGGAACGCCTCTGGAGGCTTTAAAGCAAATCCAAAAAGTGCACCTATTTTACACCAGCTGAAAGATCTCTCTGAAGCATAAAGAAAGAATGTAACTCAGTTTGCCCACCTGTCACAAGAGACGGTTTCCTTAACAAACGACTTAAAATATACAATTTTGAATCAGTTCAGTTCAGTCCCTCAGTCATGTCTGACTCTTTGTGACCCCATGGACTGCAGCACACCAGGCCTCCCTGTCCATCACCAGCTCCCGGGGTTTACTCAAACTCATGTCCATCGAGTCGGTGATGCCATCCAACCATCTCATCCTCTGTTGTCCCTTTCTCCTCCTGCTTTCAATCTTTCCCAGCATCAGGGTCTTTTCCAATGAGTCGGTTCTTCGCATCAGATGGCCAAAGTATTGGAGTTTCAACTTCAGCATCAGTCCTTCCAATGAATATTCAGGACTGATTTCCTTTAGGATTGCCTGGTTTGATCTGGTTAAAAACGCAATTTTAACTGAGGCTTACGGATGTCCAGGAGCTTACAGATGGTTTTCTGATAGTCCCCAGAAGGCTTACAAAATGTTATATGTTGTTACACATGTGTAAGAAGAATCCAGACCCAAAGAATGCTAAGAACCACTGGTTTAGATGACTCTAAATTAATGAAGTTCCAGCTGTACATTACATGACCTTCTAGGTCCTAAATATAGCTGCCAGTCTTCTATCAGTAATTTTTTAAAAAATGCGGGACTTCACTTTTCATTTCTTTTCTTTGTCATTAATCAGGTGTGTCTTTTCCAGTCTCTTTGTCCTCTCTGGTACATTATATTCCTTTCTTTATCCCCTTTTGTTTCCGTGCTCTTCACCATGTAACTCTGCAGGGCAGGACGTACTTCCATGTATCTTGGCTCTGGGCAGATGACTTGATTTGGCCAATGGGATGTTAGGAGATGTGATACAAGCAAACTCGTGGACAGCACTCATGAGCTCTTGCTCTTTTGCATCTGCCATCATCAGAAGGAACTGCCTAGGCTAACTTGCCGGTCCCTGGGGTGAGAATGAGAGTCCTGTGGGCAGCTGAGTCATCTAGCCACACCCAGGCTAGATTGGTTGATGCAGATTTGTGAGCTAAATGAGTGCTTATTTATGCCACTGAGACTTCCCTGAGAACATTTATTACACAGCAAGAGTTAACTGATATTGCTACCATACTTGCAGTCTCCTTTTAGAAACACCAGATTGGACATCCTGAAAGTCATATTCATTTGTACCCATTTAGGGTCCCGGCAGTGGCACCCCATTCCAGTACTCTTGCTTGGAAAATCCCATGGACGGAGGAGTCTGGTAGGTTGCAATCCATGGGGTCGCTAAGAGTCGGACACGACTGAGCGACTTCACTTTCACTTTTCACTTTCATGCATTGGAGAAGGAAATGGCAGCCCACTCCAGTGTTCTTGCCTGGAGAATCCCAGGGATGGGGAAGCCTGGTGGGATGCCGTCTATGGGGTCACACAGAGTCGGACATGACTGAAGTGACTTAGCATAGCATAGGGTCCCGATTCAAAACCCATTTTCAAATTTCATAACCGTGTTAATCAACCCTGGTTGTTTGCGCTTCCTTCTTGGCACCCTCTCTGGCTTTGCTTTCAAAAACTGGCACAGCTGCTCTCAGAGGCCAAGTACTAGAGGGTTCCACTGGTGGCAGAAGGGTGAAGTTTGCAGCCCTAATCTCATAATACTGTGACACAGCCTGGCGGCGGTGTATGCCACAGCTTCCTAGCCGGGTACAGGATGCTAATGAAGGCTACAAATCCCCCTTCAGAGAGGGGTGTAAGCTGCAGAACCTTGCTAAATGCCTGTCACTAATGTAAACTGCAGCATACCAGCTGAACCTTGGGATACGCTTAATTGCCCAGGGTGGCTTAATCCTCAGCCCTGCCAGTTGCAGAAGGATTACTTGTCTTTGGTGAACTCAGTTGAGAGTTGAAAGTAAATTTGCTTAAATAGTAGAGTTTAGAAGAGGAATAACATAAATAGGAAGAATCATAAATAACTGCTACTGGAAAGTAAACTACAGCTAACTCTAACCAAAGGCTGCCTCCCAGAGAAAAGCATCAGAAAGTCTTGATTTAGGCTTTTGTTCAACTACCATATGAGTCACAAGGGGAAAATGGGTTCTAGTTAAAGTCATTCATGGGTGCATGCTAAGCCACGTCAGTCTTGTCTGACTCTATGTAACTCTATGGACTGCAGCCCTCCAGGTTATTCTGTCCATGGGATTCTCCAGGCAAGCATACTGCAGTGGGTTGTCATGCCCTCCTCCAGGGGGTCTTCCCAACCCAGAGATTGAACCTCTGTCCCTTAAATCTCCTGCATTGGCAGGCGGGTTCTTTACCAAGAGTGCTACTTTACCATGAGTGCCACCAGCTAAAGCCATAGTCATGATCAAAGCAATATTACCTTAATCTCAAAGCTACATTTCCCTGCATGAGCCTTTGACAGTAGAGGGATATAAGGGTTTTGCTGATACTGAGCTTCACTGTTATCAGTACTGCTATGAAGACAATTCCCTGGCTTCAACTCCACAGAATCAGTTTAAAAGAAAAACAATTATAAGCATATTTTCCAAACAGAGCTGTCATAAAGAGGTTTTTTAAAATATATCAGATCAGATCAGATCAGTCACTCAGTCGTGTCCGACTCTTTGCGACCCTACGAACCGCAGCACGCCAGACCTCCCTGTCCATCACCAACTCCCGGAGTTCACTCAGACTCACATCCATCGAGTCAGTGATGCCATCCAGCCATCTCATCCTCTGTCGTCCCCTTCTCCTCCTGCCCCCAATCCCTCCCAGCATCAGAGTTTTCTCCAATGAGTCAACTCTTCGCATGAGGTGGCCAAAATACTGGAGTTTCAGCTTTAGCATCATTCCTTCCAAAGAAATCCCAGGGCTGATCTCCTTCAGAATGGACTGGCTGGATCTCCTTGCAGTCCAAGGGACTCTCAAGAGTCTTCTCCAACACCAAGTTCAAAAGCATCAATTCTTCAGCTCTCAGCCTTCTTCACAGTTCTCTCCACATGCACAGGACAGACCATAGCCTGACTAGCAACTCTCACATCCATACATGACCACAGGAAAGACCATAGCCTTGACTAGGTGAACCTTTGTTGGCAAAGTAATGTCTCTGCTTTTGAACATGCTATCTAGGTTGTCGGTCATAACTTTCCTTCCAAGGAGTAAGCGTCTTTTAATTTCATGGCTGCAGTCACCATCTGCAGTGATTTTGGAGCCCAGAAAAATAAAGTCTGACACTGTTTCCACTGTTTCTCCATCTACTTCCCATGTAGTGATGGGACCAGATGCCATGATCTTTGTTTTCTGAATGTTGAGCTTTAAGCCAACCTTTTCACTCTCCACTTTCACTTTCATCAAGAGGCTTTTGAGTTCCTCTTCACTTTCTGCTATAAGGATGGTGTCATCTGCATATCTGAGGTTATTGATATTTCTCCCAGCAATCTTGATTCCAACTTGTGTTTCTTCCAGTCCAGCATTTCTCATGATGTATTCTGCATAGAAGTTAAATAAACATGGTGACAATATACAGCCTTGACATACTCCTTTTCCTATTTGGAACCAGTCTGTTGTTCCATGACCAGTTCTAACTGTTGCTTCCTGACCTACATACAGATTTCTCAAGAGGCAGATTCTATTAGTATTGATAAATATGTGTTGAGGATAAAATTGTTGTAAACTCTTCATATATGTTGACTTCTGCAAACAGCTACTGTTTACCTACCAACCACTGACCTCTTCTTTCCTTCCCCCTTTATAATAGAAGTTCAGTTTTACTTAGGACAAATATGTGATCCACTGAAAGGTGATGTTTTTCAACTTCCCAGATGGGCATGGCCAGATGACTTGATTTGGGCCAATGAGTTGAAAGTAAAAGTGTTGTCTGAGGTCTCTTCAGGAGCAGAGGCATGTCTTTCTCTGTTCCTTACTTTGTCAGTGGGCCTAGAACATGGATGTGATGGATGGCCTTCCAGAAGCCATCTTGGATCATGAGGTCTAGGGTCATTATAGGGACAGAAGGACAGAGAACTTCAGAGAGCCTCGGCTCCCAACGACTGTGCAGAGCAGCCCTGCCACCATGTACTTTCCGCCTCCAGATTTATTTCATGAGGGAGAAAAAGAAATCTGTATCTGATATAAGCTACTGTCATTTGGAATTTTCTGTCCTTCCCAGACAAACCTACTCTTGGTTGTTATGTTTCCATATTGCTCTGAGCCTCTGAATCAGCAGCAACAAATACTCTCAAGGCACCTCTTTTGGGCTCAGGCAGGCAGCATTAGAGAGCATGGTCACCTTAGAGCCAACACAACTTACACTCAGAGACTGCGAGGATGAAGTTCAGATGGTGGGATAGGGAGTATGAATGAAAATTCCTTTTCTTTTTCCTTTTTGGACATTTGGCAAATGGCATCACTGTGTTTGCCCTGCCATTACCAATGGAGGGGTTTGTGAGGCCAGTGCTTTCCTAGTGGGGCTTCCCCGATGGCTCAGTGGGTAAAGAATCTGCAAGCAAAGCAAGAGGCACAGTAGACTCAGGTTCAATCCCTGGGTTGGGAAGAGTCCCTACAGGAGGAAAATGGCAACAGACCCCAGTGTTCTTGCCTGGAGAATCCCAGGGGCAGAGGAGTGTGGGAGGTTACAGTCCAAAGTGTTGCAAAGACTTGGACATGACTGAGTGACCAAGCAGGAAAAAAAAAAAAAAAAAAAAAAGGCACAGGCTTTCATAGTAGCTTTATCAGTCTTCAAAGTGGTCCCTGTTTCAAGAACTTACTCTGTACTCAGGATGTGGATGGCTGCTCCAGAGGCTGAGCAAGGACTCATTTCTGGGTCTTGCTCTTTTATTTTTCCTTTTATCCTTTTCTCCCTCCATCTCTCCCTCTGACTCCTTTGCCCCTAGGCTGTCCCTGACCTGCTTTCTCCATCTCTTTCTTTCTCCATTCCTTCTTTCCTTTCTGGAGCAGAAGTGTGTATTTGTGTGAAAGGTAATCTTATTGGAAAAATTGGGGACTTTATTTTCTTAACAGAAAATATCACCTACCTCATAAACATTGCCCCTCATAAATCACCGGGGGTCATTTACCAAAAGGAATATTTAGTGAACATTCTCCACTCATCTCCCCTTTCCCAGTCCCCACATTTTCCTCCCCACCGTCCAGTACAGTTATCTGTGTCTTGTGTGGACCTGTATATTTGTTCAGTCTCTCAGTCATGCCAACTCTTTGTGACCCCATGGACTGCAGCATGCCAGGCTTCCCTGTCCCTCAGCATCTGCTGGCCTTTGCTCAAACTCATGTCCATGGCGTTAGTGATGACCTGATATGTAAATTCAAACAAATATTACATCTTCCTTCTGTGGTGTCCTTCAACTTGCATTTTTACACTTCATTGTGTGTCCTACAGATTTTCCATGTTAATTCACAGGGAGCCTCTTCATTCTTACTTTTTGCTGCTACTGCAGTCGCTTCAGTCGTGTCCGACCTGTGCGACCCCAAGAGGAAGCCACCAGGCTCCCCTGTCCCTGGGATTCCCAGGCAAGAACACTGGAGTGGGTGCCATCCCCCAATGCATGAAGCGAAAGTGAAGTGAAGCCGCTCAGTCGTGTCCGCCTGCGACCCCATGGACTGGAGCCACCAGGCTCCTCCGTCCATGGGATTGGCAAAAGTACTGGGGTGGGGTGCCATTGCCTTCCCCTTCTTATTTTTTAAAGCAGTGTAATAGTCCATTTTAAGGAGCTGTCCAGGGTCCTGCTGGTGAGCACCGTGATTGTTCTTACCAGCACTGCTGCTGAGAACAGCCTTACACAGGTGTTGCATTTAGAAGGGAGGTGGTAGTATCATCTGCTGGGTGAATGTCTGGAGCTGAGTGGGACTGATGGACCACAACCACGTGTAACTATGTAGATGAAGTTCACAATTACAATCTTTTTTTTTTTTTTAATCAAACCTGTGCCCCCTGCAGTGAAAGCATGGAGTCCTAATCACTGGATCATCAGGGAATCCCCGACAGTTATAATCTTGAGTGGAAGAAGCCAGACACAGGAAAATACATACCATAGACTTCCATTTATATAAAGTAAAAAACTGGGCAAGACTAATCTTTGCTGTCAAGATAGTGGGCACCCTTGGGTGGGTAGTGACTGATAGGGCCCGGGAGCTTGCAGGGATGCTGGGAATGTTCCCTTTGTTGATTGGATACTGGTTTCATTGATGTGTTCACCTCACAGAAAATCATCAAGTCATACACTTACAATGTGTCCTTTTTATTGTTGAGGAAACCCTGGCTTATATGTTTTACATGTATAGCATTATATTTGTGCTTCTATAGATACAGTTTCAATTCCTGGGTCAGGAAGATCCCCTAGAGAAAGGAATGGCAACCCATTCCAGTATTCTTGCCGGGGAAATCCCATGGACAGAGGAGCCTGGTGGGCTATAGTCCATGGGGTTGCAAAAGAGTCCAACATGACTTAGTGACTAAACAGCAACAACAATACATTCTAAGGTACTCACCATCAAAATTTTAGTTTCTGTCCATCACCATGCAATTGACCCCCTTTATTCATTTCACCCTCCTGCACATCTATCCCCCCCATCCTGGGAGTCACTGCTCTATACTCTGTACCTACATATTTGTTTTTGTTTGGCTTGGTTTGTTTTAAAATTTTGTTACTTATTTGTATCGAGTTTATTTTGTTTTGAGTGCATTCAGAGCTTTGATTTTAGAAATTGGACCACAGGGAAGTTTGTTTAATTTGATCTGGGGCAGGCCAGCGAGTCCTAGGTAAGACTGGAATCTTCAGTGGTGGGTGTCATATATGATTTAGTTCCCTGACCAGAGGATTCTGAAACATTTTTGAGGTCCGGTGTTTTTTTTTTGGTGGGGGGGTGGCCCTGCTTCAGAATATCATCTATTGGTCATCCAGGAGTAGCTTATTCATGGCTGAGTACCACCTGCAGTGATTGGGAAAGTCACACTGTTTCCACTGTTTCTCATTATTTCTCATAGTCCAGATGCCAGACTGTAGAGTGAAAGCACCTTTCACTCTCCATTTCTCAGAGGCTGCTTCTTTATAAGTGGTCTGCAGGAACGAAGCCTGAGAAGAGTAAGTAGGTAACTCAGGGCGTACTCTTTTCTTGGAGTCTGTTCCAGCCCTGGGCTGGGTATTTAGAGAAGTTGGAATCTTCTCAGTGGTGGGGTGTTCTGAGATATGAATTAATTCAATGCTACCTTTCCATTCTGAAGGAGATCAGAGCTGGTATTCTTGGGGAAAGGAAACATTTTCAAGCTGAAACTCCAGTATTTTGGCCACCTCAGGAAGATCACTGGAGGATGTGATGCTGGGGGGTGGACCCTCTGGACGAAGAGGATAAGATGGTGGATGGCATCACTGACTCAATGAATGTGAGTCTGAGTGACCCCCAGAGTGGTGTTAGGGAGGCCTGGTGCTCTTCATGGCTGCCTGATCTATCTTCTGATCTGAAGGAGGTGTCAACCTCTTCCCCCACATTTTTCCTCCTTTATCTGCCTCTCCTTTTCATTCCCCCCGTCCTCTAGGACACTGAGTCCAGACTTCAATGCCTTGCAAATTCCAGTGGTTCCTTCTTCAGCAGGGATTTGTGGGTTTTCCCTGCCTGGGCTCTCCTCATCCAGAGGGTGAAGGCCCCTCAGGTGGTGGTCCTGGGGCTGGGAGCCTGCCTTGGACACGGCCCCTCCCGTTCTGACACCCTGACAGCAATGGTGCTGCTGCTCTCCAGAATTCACCTGCAGGAAAACCCACTTAGCCACAGCCAGGGCCGATTAAATCCCTCCCAGAGACTCCAGACTCATGTAAAGAATGCATGTTCCTTCTGGCAGCATCACTGTAACCCTTAGCCACAACTATCCTCCAGAATAATTGTATTAAAAGAACTTTTGCCTGCTTTGAGGTTTGCTTTCATTAGAACGGCCCTTGTGTTAGCTTAGATTGGTTTTGTCTGGAGCCAATCAGGACACTGAGATGCTGACAAATGGATCCTTTCTGGTCCCCACGCCCCCTCCTCCATGGAAGGCGGCAGGGTTGGGGGGTGGGGGACTGGAGTAGTGTTTCAGGTGAGCCGGCCCGAAGGCATGAAATGTACATTTGCTTCGTGCCTTCAGTGTGGCCCAGAGGAGCCGTCCACCAAGAAGCATGAAAAGTGGAAGTGTCATTTGCTCAGTCGTGTCCGACTTGTGACCCCATGGACTGTAGCCCACCAGTCTCCTCTGTCCATGGAATTCTTCAGGTAAGAATACTGCAGTGGGTTGCCATGTCCTTCTCCAGGGGGATCTTCCTGACCCAGGGATTGAACCCAGGTCTCCCTTGTTGCAGGCAGATTCTTTATCATCTGAGCTACCAGGGAAGTCCACCAAGAAGCATGCGTGATGCTTTATGTGATACAGTTGTAATAACTTAGGTTGGACTTTTGCTTGATAGATGGTACTGGTGGTGGTTTTTCTGAGCATCCCTCTCTGACACTTCACATTGTAAAAGATAATATTTGCCTTTTATTTGATATAACCTGATAAGCCACTTCTTTTGTGGCTAGTAGAGCAGGAAGACTAAGATACCAGCTCTTACGTTTGAAACCGACATCTGCCATTTACTATGCAATTTCAGGTGAGTAGTTTAAACATTCCCACGATACGGTTTTCCCATCTGTAAACTGGGTGCACTAAGTGGTACCAACCACATAGGGATGTGTGTGTGTGTGAAGCAAGCTACGTTGCTTCAGTTGTGTCCGGCTCTTTGAGGTCCTATGGACTGTAGCCTGCCAGGCTCCTCTGTCCATGGGATTTTCCAGGCAAAAATACTGGAGTGGGTTGCCATGCCCTCCTCCCGGGGGGTCTTTCTGACCCAGGGATTGAACCTACATCTCTTATGTCTTCTGCATTAGCAGGTGGGTTCTTTACCACTAGCACCACCTGGGAAGCCCACATAGGGCTGTAGTAAGGAGTAAATGAATTAATACCTATTAACCACTTGGAACAGTGTCTGAACATAGGAAATACTAAACAAATGTGCAGTATGATTATTAAAATTTTTTTTCAAAGAATGATGAACAGTTGTCATCTAAAATTGACTTGTGACCTCACCACCCTTGTTTACAAACACAGTAAAAGACACAGCCCCCTGTACAATGTAGAAGCTTAAATCAGCACCCATATCTCTTCTCTTCTTCAATATCAAGAACTCACCTTGCCAAGGTGAGGATCCCTCTGAAACAACTGGATACTTCAGAATCAGGACTTTGGATTTCAGCTGACCTGGGCAGATCATGTTGTGAATCTTTTCTCAATCTGGTTCATTTCCAAATATCAGCTCATGAAGATCAAAACCATCTTTGCTCTCCCTGTGGGTTTTGAGTAACTTGGATTCTTTCTTATAAAGTTTTGTTATTTCCAGGTGGAAGCTTACTTATACCCTGTGTCCCAAGAAATGACCCTCACCCCTTGGCCACATTTCTCCTGGGAAACCGGAGACAAAGGTCTTCTCCTTGAACGTGAGTATTTGGAGCCATCCTGGAACCTGGGCAGAGCAGAGGTCTGTGGCCACCTTTGGCACATTCTTAGTTGTTTTAAGGACCAACTGGTGTATCCTTTGAAATAAATTTCCAGTCAATAAACACAAAGATAAATACCCACAAATGAAGATACAAACAGCATATTTTAAATTTATCTCATTTATCTCATCTCATATGTGTCTCAAAAATGTTTAAAAGCTGGAGGAGGAGGGAAGAGCATTCTGGGGTTGACCCAGCACCCAGCTTTCCACTTCCTTCCAGCCCCTCTCACTGCCATCATGTCACTCTCGTAGACTTTCATCTTTGGGGTAGCCTTTAACATTTGGTTTATCAAGACCAAACTGCCACCATGAGAGATCACAGGTAAGGAGGGGGAAGGCATACTCAGAGCCGACCCTGGAGGTAATTTTGGAGATCATCCCAAACTCAGTCTCCAAGTGCATGAACTCTGTTCTGAGATATCTGCATATCCATGCAAAGGTGTCCAGGGTGAATGAGAGAAATACAAAATCACCACTAGGCCAGCATCGCAGTAAAGATCTTCATAGGCAAGATCCTTCACTGGATGACAAAATCTGCTGGCAAAAGCTTGAGGAGGATAACCGCAATGCTTACATGCCCCCCTCCCAATAAGATGCTTGTTCATTACAAATGGAAAGATGGTAACCTGGCCATGGAGACACCAGGAGGACCCCACTTCACCCAGATGGTCATCGTCGGTGATGAGACACATCGACTCCATGTCCCCCTGGCCTGACGTGCTGAATCGAAGGGAACCCAGCTCTGCTTCTGCCGTGTGCTTCCCAAAGGGCACAATTTCAGTCTCAGGAGAAGACACCAGATAAACCCAAACCAGAAGACACTCACAGGCAAATGACAAGCACTCTCTCTCTCTCTCTTTCTTTTTTAAATTAAATTCTCTAGCTGTAGCATGGAGGCTAGGCTGCCCTGTGACATGTGGGATCTTAGTTCCCCGAGGCTTCCCTGGTGGCTCAGATGGTAAAGAATCTGTCTACAATGCAGGAGACCCAGATTTGATACTTGGGTTGGGAAGATCCTCTGGAGAAGGAAATGGCAGCCCACTCCAGAATTCTTGCCTGGGAAATCTCATGGCCACAGGAGCCTGACAGGCTACAGTCCATGGGGCCACAAAGAGTCTGACACAACCAACACTAACACAAAGGGATCTAACCCACAACCCCTGCATAACAAAGCAGATTCTTAACCTGGACCACAAGGGAAGTCCCTGACCAGAACTCTTAATTCAAAGTTTCAAAGTCATGAAAGACAAAGGCTGAGCAGCTGCTCAGACTGGAGACCTTGCACCTACATGGAAAGTGGGATCCTGGAGTAGGTCTGGGGCCAGAAAAAGGACGTCAGTGGGAAAAGTGGCGAAATCCAAGCAAAGTCTGTAGTTGGGCGTCTGGTTCCGACATTCATCTCCTGGTGGTGCTGATCACCCTGTGGTGATGGGAAAAAGTTTGCCTCGGAGGAATCTGGGTCGGGCGCAAATGGAAACGCTCCCAAACTCTCCCCAAAAGTAAGGCCTTTCCTGATGACAAAATGTGTCATCATTTGATTGGTGGACGTATCACAGACTAGCATATTGTCAAGGGCATCACAGCAGTGCGGAAAAGAACTTTGTATTTGACAGACGTCTTGTCACAGAATATCCCAAATCTTGAGTTTGGAAAGCACTGTGGGGAACCCAGCAGTGTTTTCTCCCATTAAAGCTGTCTTCACTCCGGAAAACAAGATGAGCAAAGGCTCATCCAACCTGGTTACCAGCTTGAACACCCACTGGGGTACTGATGTTGAGGGACACAGGCAAACGTGTGCATTTTTACTTATTGGAGTATAGTTGCTTTACAGGGCTGTGTTAGTTTCTGCTGTATAACTCCGTGAATCAGCTGTGAGTATACATATATCCCCTCGCTCTCAAGCATCCCTCCCACCGTCCCCCCATCTTGCCCCTTTTGGGTCGTCACGGAGCACTGAGCTGAGCTCCTGTGCCGTGTGGCAGCTCCCCACGAGCTGTCTACTTTATGCATGGTGGTGTATTTACGTCAATGCTGCTCTCTCAGTTTGTCCCACCCTCTCCTTCCCCTCCATGTCCACAATCCTTTTTCTACCTCTGCATCCCTGTTCCTACCCTGTAAACAGGCTCACATGTACCACTTTTCTAGGAATAGATTGCACATGTATGTATTAATATATGATATCTGTTCTTCTCTTTCTGACTCACTTCATTCTGTGTGACAGACTCTAGGTCCATCCATATCTCTACAGATGACTCAATTTTGTTCCTTTAATGGCTGGGTAATATTCCATTGTATACATGTACCACATCTTCTTTATTCTTTATCTGTCCAGGGACGTTGAGGTTGTTTCCATGAAACTATTTTGTTTTTTACAAAGTTGGTCCAGAGATTTTTGTAAGATTGCACTTTTCACCCCTAGCGATTCCTGCAGGAGAGCTGAGCACAGTCTCTTCCTCAGGTTCATGGTAAACCAGAGCTCTCACAGTTACATGAGACTTGTTGGGTGACAAAACCAATGCAGGAAGAAGTCCGGGTCACCCGCAAGAATTTTGGATTCATTGTCAACATACCTCTGAGTTCTTTCATCACGACAATGGCTAAAGATCTGTGTAAGAGTGACATTAAATGAACACCTTAAATTCCCACACTGCTGTGTGGCTTTCACAGCAGTTTCTCATTTTATTTCAGTAGCAGCCGCACACTGTGGAGGGCCTTTGGAGCCCTGGCTCCTGCCCGGGGTCACCACTACCCTAGCTGAAGGTGGGATGAGAGCAAAGAAAAGCTGAAATATCCTGGTCCTACTCCTCAAACCTGCCACTTTTGACCCTCTCTGATTTTGGTTCCACATAAAAACTCTTTATTTCCTTAGAAAGGGTACATATTGTGAAGCTTTTAAAAAAAATTGAATTGTGTGCAAATGGCATGGCATATTGTGTTGTTTTACTAAACGTAAGGGAGCCATCATAGCTTTTAGGATCAAAATTTCAAAATTATCAAAATTTCAGCAGAATGCTCTACAACGTGGATATTTAATGTAAAAGTAGGTTTTTAGCACCTGATACAACCATGAACAGCTTCATCGCGACCATTGCTAAACAGACATTAAGGTATTCATGTAAGTTCTATTTGAATAACTTTCATGCCTTGTAAAATCTGAAGAACCTTTGAAATTGATGTGGCGTTAGAATGTTTAAAGAAATAAATTTGCTTTTAAGACCAGCTTTATCAGAATCCATGAAGGTTATACTGTGGCATCAATGTGCATAGTATAAATGCTGGGGGAACAAAAAAAAAAAACCCAAAGAATGGAAAAATTCCTGTTGGATGCCATATTTTCTGTTTATTATTCTGCTGCTGTTGCTGCAGCAAAGTCGCTTCAGTTGTGTCCGACTCTGTGCGACCCCATAGACGGCAGCCCACCAGGCTCCCCTGTCCCTGGGATTCTTGCCCAGGCAAGAACCCTGGAGTGGGTTGCCATTTCCTTCTCCAATGCATGAAAGTGAAAAGTGAAAGTGAAGTTGCTCCCTTTTAGTGACCCCATGAACTGCAGCCCACCAGGCTCCTCCGTCCATGGGATTTTCCAGGCAAGAGTACTGGAGTGGGGTGCCATTGCCTTCTCCGGTTTATTATTCTGGGATCATCACAAAAGCACCATTAGCACTGCCACCTCCCACTTCTCAATCGCAGGGTTGAACTCTGTCAGAGTCTCTTCCTCCAACTCAGCCATTAGGAGTAAGGATTCTGAGGAGAAAGGGTTGCCTTGTATACGTTGCACCCTCTGCTTTTGACGCTTTAGGTTACTGTTGCAAGATGAATGTTTATCCCATTTCCTCACTGGATTAATTAACCCAGCTTCCGCCTTGGCTTGAGCCCCCACCCCCAATGCCCAAGTCTCCATTAGAGCTTGCACTTCTCCTGGCCAGGTTGGGAGCACTTGACAACAGTGCTCATGACTGCTTTATCTAATTGCGTGGGATCAGGGTGGTAAACTTTGCAAGGATGTTTGCATCAAGAGTGCTCTTTCAGTTTGCCTTGTTATTCCCTCCTGTGGCTGATTTCATACCTCATTTCAGCACACGACACCATGTCCCCTGAGGGAGTGACATGCAGTTGGGAGGGGCTGACAAGGGAGTCCCGTCTGTGGCCCATCCCTGAACCCCTCACCCTGGCACACGTCCATCCTGCCAGGGACAGGGCTGTCCCTCACTGTCACCAGATGCACCTTCCAGGGAAGAAGGCAAATCCCGACTAGTCTCGTCCTGATTCCCCCTGAGGTGATGAAGGGGCCAGGTGGTAGGAAAGAAGGGGTGGCTAAAAAAAGGACTTAAATTATGGAGCTCTTCGTTTGCAGTTCCTCATCCCTGAGACGGAGAACTGTATTCCAATCTAATTTCCTTTACAATCTAAATTCATTCTTCTGAGAAGGGTTCTACAGGATTCTGAAGCCTGTCCAAGGGGCCTTTGGTCCACACGAGGTCAGGAACCTGTGGGTGGGGGCTCCAGCCCACCCTCCCGCCAAGCAAGAATGGGGGCTTCTGAGTGCCCCATCCTGTCTCACCCGACTGCAGCCCAGCCCAGCCCAGCCCACCCCGGCCAGAAAAGTAGTCAGGAATCAGCCCAAGACTGTCCTAGTATATATATTTTAAAAACCTCTGTTTTCTCTAATGGAATTTTATCTAGCCTGTAGCATTTGTGACTGAAGGCAGAAAGTGTGTGAAAGGATAAACACACATCCTCACTCCCACTCCAAGCCCATCCCTTCCTCACCCCTTCCCCACCCCTTTACTGCCATGGCCATTCATTTCAGAGCAAGCGGAAGGTTTCAGGAGAGCAGAGGTGTTAATTAGCATTTTATCAAGGGGTAAATGTTTTTTTCTCTGTAAGGCTCCCTCCTAACAGCAGATCGGTGTGGTTCAGATCTTCCTGGTCCTGTACGGAGCCTCTGGCCACATGTGATTAAACTTAAATTGGTAAAAATTAAATAAAATGGAAAACTCAGTTCCGCAGACTCACTAGCTTCACTCCCAGAGCTTGACAGCCAACATGTGGCTGGTGATGACCACACTGGAGAGCCAGATGGGGAGCACTGCCCTCGCTGCCCACATAGCCCCCTGGACAGAGGGTCTGAATCTTCCCTGCTCACTGCTCATTTGGACCCCAGCCCAGGCCTGTCCGTCCATTTCGTCCTCTTCTCTCCAAACTCCTCGGTCCTCACTCCTCTGTGTGTTTGACCCTCCCCTCCTGCACCTCACTGAAGTCCTCTGCATGAAGAGCTGTGTGCAATGGTTCCCATTGGGTGTCCAGCTCTACCGTTTTCAAATGACGTGACCCTCACGGCCTCCTTGTGATGCCCTTTGGATTCAGAAGGGCAGGTCAGCCATAATCAGGGGGGAAACAGGCCCAAGAGAATAACCAATCTGTCCAAAGTTGCACACAGACACAGCCATCTCCTGATTTTGGGTCCAGGCTCCTCACAGTCTGTGTATGCATCACAGTCACACAGTCCTGGTTTGAAAGACAGGGAGCCCCCTGAGGGCCATGTGGATCGAGGTGGGAAGTGTGTGGGCGCTGCCCCCGGGCTGTGCAACGGGGCAGACTGCTTCCCTCCTTGGGCCTCGGTTTCTCATTTGGAAATTCCAGGGAGGGAATTGCTATGAAATGAGGCTAAGATTTCTTCCACTTGGTCTACAGAAACTTTGGATTAACTTTTTACATGTATGGATTACTTTTTACTCTTCTCTCAAATGATTCAAAGACTATTTTAAGATTTCCTGCCCTCATATTTGGGGTGGCCCCCCCATCCAGTGGTCATCATATTGATAACAGAATAATTGGATAATGGATAATAAATGGATAATGGATAATTGATAGGGGCTTTGGGCTTTCCTGATAGCTCAGCTGTTATTAAAGAATCCGCCTGCAATGTGGGAGACCTGGGTTCGATCCCTGGGTTGGAAAGATTCCCTGGAGAAGGGAAAGGCTACCCACTCTAGTATTCTGGCCTGGAGAACTCTATGGACTCTATAGTCCATGGAGTCACAAAGAGTTGGACACGACTGAGCTACTTTTTCACTTTTCACCTGGTGACACACCTGGGCTTGTCACCTAGGCCTCCACTTCCTGCAGCAGCAGCTCCAGCCTCCCTCCCGTGGAGCCTGCCCACCTGCTGAGTCAGAAGCTGCATTTCTCCAAAGTCTCAGGGGATTGGTTTTCTCAAAGTCTGCAGAACTCTCATCCACATCCTGGGATAAGGACAAATGCAACTCAACAGAAACTTGCCTCCAGGGTACCAAGTGGACACAGGGAGCTTGTCAAATCCTCCCAGTTTGGCTCTGGGGAGGGGATCAGGAGTGGGGGTTCCCTTGGGGTCTGAGCCCATCCCTGTGCAGGAGTCCACGCCCTCCTACATCCATCCCAGAAACGTGAGCGAGTGTACAGAGAGCACTTTGGGCTCTGGGATCCACTCCCAGCCCCGTTCTTCCATCTAATTAACGCTGCCATGGAAGCTTTCTGGTGGGGGCAGCCTTCCCATGTGCACCCTGAGGCTCTGTGATGCCTGTGAAATTGGGAACAGAAATTGGGTCTGTGGGATACACAGGAGTCAGGTGGATGCTGGGCAACGTGGCTGCCAGGCACTGTACGGCCTGAGGAGACACCACCCCTGGGGCCCTCCAGAGGCCTAGAGAAACCCACCGTCTCCCATGTGTGGGAAAAAAGAACTGGACAGTTCTAATCCATCAGATTAGAACCTCTGGAAGTGGCTATTTTAGCCTAGAAGACAGGACCAGGTGGGAGTCAGGCAGAGTGAAGTTCAAAGTGAAAGATGACAAGGCTGAGACTCTGTCTCCATGGATCAGCCACTTGGGCCCCTGTGACAACGTCCCATAGATGTGTGTGTTGAGCAAGAGCAGTTTGTCTTCTCAGCTCTGGAGGCTAAAGCTCAGAGATCAAGGGGTCCTGCAGCCCTGGTTTCTTCCGAGGCCTGTGTCTGCTGCCGCCCTCTCATGTCCTTCTTGTGGTCCCCCTGCACATGTCTGAGTCCTGGTTTCCTCTTCCTATAAGGATAGCAGTCATATTGAGCAAGTGCCCACCCTAACGATCTCATTTTTAAAATGATCTCTTTAAGACCCAGTCTCTTAACAGTCATGCTCTGAGGCCTGGGGGTTGGGACCACAATGTGTGAATCTGGAGACACTATTTGGTCCATCTGCACAGCCATCTTGTGAATCATGAGTGGCTTCTGCCACACGTGGACATACAGCATCCTGCGCTCCTGGACCAAGAGTCACCGTGAAGGCTGGAAGCCAGCTGCCTCTCGGGTGTTTTAGCCCCAGAACCTGCCCAGTGGGTACCCTGCACACCACAGGGCACTCTCTGACCCCTCTTGGGGCGGGAGGGGAGGCAGAAACGTGGCCTGAGCTCAGAGATGCTGGGAATCAGGCTTTCTGATGAGTGAGACCAAGTCGCTGGTCTTGAGGATGGGTCCTGAAGGGGACAAGCGCCATCACTCTGCTCAGCTGCCCTGGGCTTGGCCTTGAGGAGCCAGAGTGACTGAGCAGCTGGTGTCTAGTCTCTAGGTCCCTCGTTACACAGTTGCTTGGCTCACAGTTTTCTTGCCATCCCAAACTCTAGGGGTGGCATCCTAACATCTAGTTAGGATGGAAAGATGCATGAGCGGTGGTCACCCCAAGGAAGAGGCCACTGGGGTGAGTCAGAGGTCAAGGGTAGTCCCGAGAGGCCAATGCCAGTTCCAGAATGAAGGTACCCTGAGAGCTCAAGTACATGTAGTGCAGTGTGAAAGTGAAAGTGAAGTCTCTCAGTCCTGTCTGACTCTTTGTGACCCCATGGACCATAGCCTACCAGGCTTCTCCATCCATGGGACTTTCCAGGCAAGAGTATCAGAGTGGGTTTCCATTTCCAGGGATCGAACCCATGTCTTCCAAATTGCAGGCAGATGCTTTACCCTCTGAGCCACCAGGGTAGCACAGTGTGGGGTCCCCTAAATTAGACCCTGAGACAAAGATTCATGTGCAAACAGTTAATAACGGAGAGGGCCCTGGGAGGACCATTAGGAAGTGGTGGGAGAAATGGAAGGGGGCTGGTTTCTTGTTTAGACCACCACCAAGAGGAGCTGGTGACCCCAGGCCTGGCTGGGGTCTAGCGTCCTCCTGCTCCTCCTGCCATGTGACCTGGATGCCTCACCCACAGCACCTGCAGCAGTCCCTGGAGCCACTCTCTCCATCTAGACCCACCAGCGTGGGACCTTCAACTGCAGCACTTCAGGTTGGAAGGAGCTGGCTGTATGACTGCTGGAGAAGGGCCAGCCATTTCTGAAAGGTGCTTTCACAGTTGGACTATCCGGTATCTGAAACAAAAATCGGATTCCTTGGGTTTGCCTTGTATATCCATCCCCACCCTTCCAACTTTTTATGTTGGTATATGCCAAAGCCATTCCTTTATGTTGCAGCTTGCAGAGTTAAAGAAACATGGACAGGTCTGGAAGCAAACACTTAAGTAAAATGCCTTTAATACTTCTTGTAAACTTCTCAGGTTAAGAACAGCACCAGAACCAACAGAACATAACTTATTTTCTGTTTCCCACACATCAGATAAAAGATGGATCGTATTTGTATCATTTAAAGATACAAATATGAAAGTGAAAGTTGCTCAGTCCTGCCTGACTCTTTGCAACCCCATGGACTACTATACAGTCCATGGAATTCTCCGGGCCAGAATACTGGAGTGGGTAGCTGTTCCCTTCTCCAGGAGATCTTCCCAACCCAGGGATGGAACCCAGGTCTCCCACATTGCAGGCAGATTCTTTACCAGCTGGGCCACAAGGGAAGCCCAAGAACACTGGACTGGGTAGCCTATCCCTTCTCCAGGGGATTTTCCTGACTCAGGAATCAAACCAGAGTCTCCTGCATTGCAGGTGGATTCTTTACCAACTGAGCTATCGGGGAAACCCAAAGATAAGATCCTTCAGCAACTGAAGATCAATTGCCCTTTGTACAGGACAACTGTCATCAGGGGCAGGGGGGCGGTGTGCAGAGGGGAGCTGTGTCACCAGAAGTGGGGAGATGGCAGGCCACAGGCCTGGAGCTGAGAACAGACTCAGAGGGAGGACCCCCAGCCTGTTCTCCCTCAGTTCTTGGGGTGCACTTGCTGGCCCAGCATGGCCCCAGGGAGGGAGCTGCAGTGCTGGCTTCTCTGAGGGAGTCAAGGGGCTGGGACCTGATTGCTGGCTGTGGGCTGGAAACCCCAAACTCTGCTCTGTGAAGGAGCTTGCCACCCAGTCATCTTCTGCAGATCAGGAGGGAGCCTCCAGGCACCCCCACCCTGCCCCTCCTTTCCTGAAGTAGCACAGAGCACCTGCTAAACCTCCTTCCACCCTCTGGACCACTTCTTTGCCAGGACACTGCCTGGTTCCTAGGGGTAGGTACTTCTTGGAGACCTAGTTTACTCATCTGCTGGAGCACATGTTAGGGGTGATGATCAGATAAGATGATGGATGTAGGAAGAACAGCATAAGATGCATAAGATGACGTAGGCAGCAGTGGATACTCAGTAAACAGTGGTTGCCACGACCTCCTGGTATGGGGCTGAGGTCAGAGAACCAGGTTTCCCACCATTCACCCTACAAGGTGAAACAGCAGCGAAGGAAGGGGTGGTGGTTTCTTTCACCTAAGCCTTTCAGAAACATCCCAGCAGGAGGGAACACTTTGGGGGTGATGGAAATGTTCTGCGTCCTGATTGTGGAGTGGCGGTGACACTGGAATGGTGTCAGCAGCCTGGGGAAGGGAAAAAGTGCTTGGGCTGGGTGGCTATACCTTTAGACTCTTCTATCACAGCTCCAAGCGCCGAGTTCAAGGGCAGAGAGTTTTAACTTCTCTGGAATCAAGGGCAGAAAGTTTCAAAGTTTCTGGAATTAAGCCTGAGCAATCTTTCCTACCTTCTCCCAAATAAGTGGACACACCCACCCGCACGCCCCAACCCTGGCGTAAAGGACGCCTCACCCACCCAGCTCCTGTCCGCGGGTGTCCAAACTCCACTGCCCTGAGAGTCTGGACGGCGCCCGCCGCCGGCCTTTTCTTATCCAATCGCGCCACCCCGCGGACACTCTGGGCACTGCCGCCTCCCCGACTTGCCACCCGCCTCGCCGCGGGTGTGGAAGGCGGGGGGTTTCAGAAAGTAAAGGCACGCACGTGTGGGAGACTCGCGCTCCTCGGACTGGAGGCAGTTTCACGTCTGGCATTCCCGGGACAATCAACCAAACGCGCTGCAGCTGCGGGCCCTGGGCTCGGCGGGCGGACGTGGCCGCATTGAACCCGTCCAGCCCCCAGTCCCCTGCCCCCCGCACCCAGCTTCTCAGGAGACATCCAGGGGCCGGCGCCATTCCTACCATCGGCGAGTCCGGAGCTTCCACCGGGGCCTCAGCGCCGGGGGCGGCTCTGAACTGGGGTGAGGGGCGCCGTCCTGCCTCCCTCGCTCGGACCCCAGCGTCCGGCGTCGGCGCGGCGTCTCCCTCTGGTGGCCGGATGGAGCGGCTGCATCGCCCACCTTGCGTTCCCCGGAGCGGCCAGCGGCTCGGAGGGCTCACCGCCCACCGTGCGCCCCCCGGAGCGGCCCGCCGCACCAGCACCGGATTGGGATCCAGGACCAGCGGCAGTGGCTGCAGCCCCCGACTCGGTGGTGAGTGACAGGTGAGGGTCTCTCCTTCCTAAGACACTGCCCCCCACCCAAGCCCAGCCCTCCAGCCCTCCAGCCCTCCAGCCCTCCATCCAAATCGGAATTCCCTTTCAGCATCGCTCTTTTATTCCCTGAACCACTTGGAGCCACCATTCGCCCGCCCTTACAGGGTCTGACACGTGTGAGAGGTCGTCTCGGGGTGGTGGACCCCACTCCCTGAGGCCCGTCGCGGAGCCCTCCCCGTGGCCAGCGCGCGCCTGGACGGCTTTGCTGTTTATGCCCAAATGTAATGCAGACTGGGAAGAGGACTGGCGCGTCCTTGGAGGGAGAAGGATGGAGGGAAAATTACAATCGAGTAAACGAGTAGTCCGCAAACGTAGGTGACCCCATCGACGAGCGGCACCTGCCGAGCTCGCCGCCGATTTACACACTCTAATTCGGGTTCGGAGCCGCCGACTCCCCACTGGGCCTGGTTGCGCCTTGGTGGAAAGGCCGTCCGGGACCGCGAGGAGGGGCGCGGCTGCCTCCCGGCGCTCTCCCGGGGCGGGGGTGAGGCTGGGCGCGCCGCGGGGCTGGAGCGCCTCCTGGCGGCGGCGCGCAGCCCGCACGAGGGTCTCTCGCCCTCTACCCCGGCCCGTGCGTCTCCGGGTTCCCTGCGCGGCTGGTGGGCGGCGGGCCTGCATTTCTTGACTTGCTCGGGTGGCGGCGCCGAGGCCTATTCGTCTCTTTCTTAATAGTGATGCCCCGGGAGGAAGGGGGGAAAAAAATCGAGTCCTTAAAAACCATACAGGATGGATGGGAGAGGAAAGTGAGTGTGTGTGTGTGTGTGTGTGTGTGTGTGGGGAGAGAGAGAGAGAGAGAGAGAGAAAATTGGGGCGTTGGTGAAAGCAATAAAACTCAGATCGCTTCCTTGGAGAGATAGCGGTGGCTATAATGCGCTGGGGGATCAGGGGTTTATTTGCAGATCCTGGATAAAAGATGATATATCGACACAGTTTAGAGTGTCATTGCGCTCGGCCTCTCAGGAAGCCACAAGTACATATTTCCTGAAATACCGGCCAACACAATATCTAATCCACAGGCCACTTAAGCACGGGAGAGGAACCTCGGCATCTCCAAAGTTCTGGGCCCCAGAGAGCCCACCCGGGCTGGATCGGGTGCGCCCGGACGCCCCCTCCCCTAGTCTTTGTCTTCAGGCCAAGTATCACTTAGTGTAGGGCCTTAATAAATACGTCTGAGAACTGTCCTTATGCTAGGTAAATATTGGATTAGCTTTTCAATGACCAGGCTCTTGAAAAGGCTGGAGAAATCCACACCAGGTCTCGACTAAGCCCAATAGTCAATAGGTAAGGAAAAGACTGTTTCCTTGGCTGGGGTGGGGAGTGTGGCCAGGGGGGGTTCCTACTCTTATCAAGTTAGAGGATTCTACTAAACATGACAGCAGTTGTGGGAAATAGAAAAACAAAGGGGGTGGTCGCCTGAAATTTGGATGAGCTGGAATTTCCGCCTGGAAACCTTGATGGATTCTATTTCTATTTCCATACAGCACACCGCCTAAGCAAGAATTCGTTTTGTCTAACACGTTTTTTTGTTTGGGGACTCCTTACTAGAATTTCTGACTTGGCTCTAGGGACAAGGCATGACCCAAAAGCTCTCTGATCGACCCCACTAACTTCGGAGTGCTTAGGTGAGGCAAGTCCCAGTCTGCCTCCGTTTTCCAAAGGCAACGATGCAGGAGACGTTGAGAATTAAAGAGGAAATCCCTTTCTCCTCCAGCACGGAGGTGCTGGTCGTTAAAGAAGTTTCTAAACCGGTTTCCAGTGGTAGCACCGAGATGCCAGGAGGGTCCGGTGCATAATTTGAGTGACAGGGGGTTGGTCACTGAGGGGTCCGGCAGGGTGAAAGCCGGCTGAGACCGGCTGCAGCGGAAATCCAAGGGTAAAGAATCCCTTGGGGTCCCTGACCCTCTCTGGCAGTGCGAGGAGGGCTGGCTCCGTGCGCCCAGGCGTCAGGACGCGTCCAATTGAGGAACAAGAGCCGCGAAGCTGGTGGCCTCGGCGCTTCTCCCGGCGCTGGGCACCTAGGTGTCCTCCCGCGCCTGGCACGGTCCACTGGCCTCTACTCCAGGCTCCTAGACAGGAGAGGCCTGAGACGCTCGCTGCGCTCCCCGGAGCCCTCAAAGCGCGCGCAAGGAGCCCCGACCCTGAACGCGGACATACACAGACTCGAGCCTCAGCTTAGAGCCAGCATTTGCTAGAGGGACCGAGGCCGAGAAAGAGAGAGATCTCCAGCTCTCAGAGTGTCACGGGGCCTAGGCGGGGCAAGCGCCCTCTGAGGCCATCAAAGACAGGGGTGGCTGTTTCCCCCTCCTCCAGCCTCCTCCCCAATAGATATAGCACGAATTTTTAATGCGTCTTCCTTTCACAGACAACAATACAGGGTTTGAAAGCCGGACACAATTTGGGTTTTGTGCGGGTCCCCTCCTCGCGCTCCCTTGGCCCAGCTGGCCATATGGAATCCAGCATGGAGCCCGCGGATGACAAAGGGACCCAGTGACGGGCCCAACAAAACCCCAAGGAGACTTCTGCCTGACTCTGGGATTCACTGCCCACGATAAGCGCGCTGAATGGTGCGGGGTGGAGGGGCGGAGGGTGGGCCCCTTCTCCCTCTTCCCCTCTCTGTCCCCTGCGATCCTTTCTCTGTTCCTTTTTAATATGCACGCCTCTAACATCCCCGGCTCCCAGCTCTCCCATTGTGCCGTTTTGTGCGGCCCCGCTGTAGATTGGGCGAAGATAGACTGCTGAAGCGAACCCGGCGCCGGGTGCGCTCCCAGGGCGCTGGGGTTAGGGCCACACAGGCTCTGCGGGCGCTTTTATTGACTCCGTGGGGACCCGAGGACAGAGAGAGGCGGGCGTCGGGCCCACCTCCCGGGCTCCGGGCGGCTGGAGCACACACCCAGACAGCAGGCCCGGGGCCTGGCCACCGCCCCAAATGTGCCCTCAAAACGCACACGTGGAAGCCTGCAAGAACTTGGCCCTTCCACACTGCCTCCTTCCTCGCTGGAGGCCTGGCGGGGGCGGGGGGAGGGGGCAGGCGCCTACGATCAATTTTGGCTCCCAGAAGTTTGGGTCCTTAAACAGTCAAAAGCAGCCAAGTCTTGGGGCTGTGCCTAGGGTCTCCTGACAACCCTACTCCAACAGGCTGAGAACTCTCACTTCCCCGGCGGGCGGATGGGGTTATAGGGAGGTTACTAGAGGAATGTTGAGTGGTTGGTATCTGGGCAAGCTGGGCATTGGCACACACGATTTGGGAATTCTCCTAGCTTTTGCAAAGAGCAAAATACAAAACTCCAAACGTTTCCACGCTAGGGTGGGGAACAAAGGTAACTTTTCCAGCATTTAGGAAAACCTGGAAGAACCTAGTCAAACCTGAAGAGGAGAAAGGACATTTAGGAGGATATTCGCAAGACTCCAGCGCCCTCAATTATCCAGGGGTGGCTGCGCAACGCGGGAAGAGCGTGTAATCACGTCCCGGGCGGGTGGCGTTGAGTGCTATTGACGCGCCGATTTGGTCACACGGATAATCATGTTTGCTTTAGATATTGAATTAAATCTGATCATCAACTAGAGGCAGCGAGTAAGTCAGCTGGGACCGGCTCCTTTTGCTCTGCCTCCTCGCCCCCCGCCCCCAGCCACGAAGGTGGAGCTCGAGGGAAAAAAAAAAAAACCAGATTGTTTCCGAATGGGGCTGACTTCCAATATCCCGAGGCGTCTCCCAGCTCTGGCTGGGCTCTGAGCTTCGGAGCCTCCAGTGTTTTCCGAAATCAGCGAGATAACAGGAGATAGGGGGCCCTCCCCCGAATCCACGGGGCCCTCTGCGATGCTCCCCGGCTAGGCGCCGGCGTCCTTCACGGAGCTCTCCCGGGGACAAGGGTGGGATGGAATCTGACCTCTAACGAGGGAAGGACTGAGGCGCCCTCCCCCGGGCGAACTTGGGCTGTGTGCTCACCTCCCGCTCCCCTCACCGCAGCCCAGGAGGCCGGGGGACAGCACCCCCACCCCAGATCCCTACTTTCTAGCGAGCAATTCGCTCAGCTTCACTCCAGAGAGCTGGTCTTGGGGGGTACCGCGCACAGCCGAATGCTAGTAAGGGATGGGGCCCGGCATCCAGTCCGGGGAGACAGGCAGGAGACGCGGAGAGAGGGGATGCAAGGAAGGCTCCGGTTAGCAGGGATCGCCTCCGGCTCCCGCTGCCTGGCCCTCCCCGGGTGAGAAGCCTGGCGAGGCCACCGCACACCCCTGTCGCCCGCGCCCCGGTCCCTGCGTCCCTGGGGGTTGTGGATTGGAGAGAAGACGACTGGTCTCAACCTCAGCGCTCCCTCCCCTTCTTCGCACGAGCTAAATCAAATACAACAAAGTGAAAGTCACGAGTGTAGTGGTATCAACAGCTCCCCAGGCTGAAGGAGCCACTCGTAGATTTGGGCAAGCGAGGAAGGTTTGCTCTTCTCGCCTTCGAGTTTTCCAAAGACATTCTTCCTCCCGCGCCAGGACGCAGCCGCCCGGAGGCAGACCGGGGGCAAGGCCGAGAGAAGCCGGGCGACCCCGGACGGCCGCTCGGCCGCTCACAGGCCCGAGGCCCGGCGCTCCCGCCTGAGGTCTGGTATCCCAGGGCCGAGGCGCGGGGCCTGACCCGCCCGCTCGGGTGAGGCCTGTTCCCGGGGCCTCTGCCGCGCCCCGGGTGCCCCGGCCTCCAAAAGATGCTGGGGAGCGCGCGGCCCGCGGCCTGGCCCGGCTCCTTGCCCGAGGCCTCAGGCCCGGCGCGGGGCGACAAAGACAGAACCGGAGGGCCGGGCTTGTTTTTTTTTTTTAAACACAGGATTTTTATTAAAATTCTTATTTAAAAAAATCGAAAGCTTTCAGCGCCCGGCGCTCTTGGGGAACCGCACGGAACCGCTGAACTCCAAATTCTGGGGCTCAGGCCCCGGAGGACGGGGCAGGGGGACTTCTCGCTCGCCTACATTATGTTTTCCTTTTGTCATATTTGAGAAATGTTTGCACTGAACAAAATTTAAAAATACATAAAGAAAAGAAAGCAGGAGTAACCAAACAGAAGCAAACCAAAACAAACCACAAAGAAAGGAGTTGGGCCCGGAGGGGTACGGGCCCTTCCTGAAGGTCATTTTGGCAACAATCACCACTGATATTTACAACGAAAAGCGAAATCTGCCACCAGTTGTCAGAACGTTTACATGGCCATAAATATTTAGCATTTTCTTATAAAAAAAAAGAAGAGAAAAAAATCCTCTATATTTTTAAAGTGTTTTCCACTTGCTTTAGAAGAAGACGCTGACAATATCGCTACTCACACAAACGTATTTTACAAAATTCACAAAAGCAGGGCGCGCGGCGGGGGGGGGGGGGGTCTTTTTCTCCTTCTCGAGTGAGGAAGTTAACGCTGGGACCATTAGGTCCCCGGGAGAAGCAGAGAAGCGAAGCTGCGCAAACATTCTGTAAACACGGCTTAGGGTTCAGCCATCTCCAATGGTTCAAACGGAGAGAGGGGTGAGGCGGAGCTGGGTGGGTGGAACTGCCTCTCCAAGGAGGTGCGGGCCAACTCTTGGCGCCTCTCCGACGAAGCCGAGAGTCAACTCGACTCCATAATAATAATTATAATAATATAATCACCACCGTACGGGCCGAGAGTCCTCCGCGCCTCCGCCGCCGGGGTGGGGCCTGGGCCTGGGGCCTCGAGTCTGGGAGGGGCGGGCGCTCACCAAGTCCACTGCTGGGCCTGGACCAGGGGGTGTGCTGTCGGGTACTGGGGGGCGCCGGCCGAGCTGTACTGGGCGTTGTACTGCATGTGTTGCAGAGACTGCGCGCTGTAGGCCGAAAAGGGGATGCCCGCCTGGAAGGTGGCTGCTGCCAGGTCCTGGGCCTTGAGCGCGTGGCACGGCTTGCCGTCCCTGACCAAAACGGGCACGGCCACCCGGCGCGGTGAGGGCAGGGGCGTCACCTCCATACCTTTCTCGGCCCGGGCGCGCTTCATCTTGTAGCGGTGGTTCTGGAACCAGATCTTCACCTGCGTGGGCGTCAGGCGGATAAGGCTGGCCAGGTGCTCGCGCTCGGGCGCCGACAGGTACCGCTGCTGCCGGAAGCGCCGCTCCAGCTCGTAGGTCTGCGCTTTGGAGAAGAGCACCCGCCGCTTCCGCTTCTTGCCGGCGTCCCCCCCGCCGCCGGGGGTCTCCTTGTCATTGTCCGGTGACTCGTCGGCCGATGGCTCCGGGGACTTGGAACTCGAGTCTTGGGGCGCCGCGCCGGCCGCCAGTCCGTGCACTGGAAGAGAGGGAAGTCTGTCAGGCGCCTGTAGGCCCCGTGCGCCCTGGATCCTCCGCGCGCCCTCTGCCCCATGCGCCCCGCTGGCCGGCCCGGCTGCCCTCGCCCAGACCCTCGCCCCGCTCCACACCGGATGGAACTGTCGCCGTCTCCCCGCTTCCCCGGGGGAAAGAGAAGAGGCAGGAGTAGGGGCTCGGGGCTCTGGTTTCTAGGGGTTCCCCCAGGGTGGGTGCGTATTTGGGGGGGGCGGGGAGGAGTGGCGCGCAGAGGAGATCACTGCGGGTTATGGGCTCCGGCCCCCTTAAGCAGTTTCCTCTCCGGAGAGACGTGGGCAGATTTTTAAAAGAAAAAACCCACAATCCCGGCATTGATCGGGTCGGCCATTTAAGGCAGGTTTTTGGGGGCTTTCGTTTCTGCTTTCCGACTTTCTGGACACCCTCCGCACCGCACAAAGCGGCCTCTATGAAACGTGGAGGGGGGTAGGGTGAGCTATTTATACCCGGGCCACCCTCTCCCCGTACCCCGAGGCAGGCTGGCCCGCTCCAGGCTGGTCACTCCGGGCAGTCGGAATGGGGGAGGGGGACCCGGCCCGAGCCGTCCGTCCCGGTTGACGTCTGTAACGGCCCTTGGGAGGTACTCCCCTCCCCCTCTTCCTCCTAATTTCTCTTTGGAAAGGACGTGAGACCAAACGTGCCCCCCACCCCCACCCCCATCCCAGGGGTGTCTGGCGAGTTGGGAAGAGAACAGGGCATCCCAAACAAGCGTTAGGCGTCTTTCCGGGGGCGCAGGGTGAGGGATCCGGCTCACGGTGCCCCTTCCCCTTCCTCTCCCTGCGTCCGGTCCGGGCTGCGGTCACCAGCCGCGGCAGCCCAGCTGCGCTACTTACGCGAGTACTGAAGGCCCTCGGTGCTGGCCAGCCAGCGCGTGTACGGGTTGTCGCTGCTGTCGTAGAAGGGGTTCTTCAGGGGCAGGCTCTGCACTGTGTCCAGGGCGCCCTGCCCCAGCGGCCCGGCCCTCTTGGCGGGCTCCGGCCCCTCGTTCTCCTCCTCCGGCCCTTCGGCCACCGAGCCCTCCTCATCGTTGGTGTCCGGCAGGTCCAAGATGTCCTTGACCGAAAACCCCGTCTTTGTGTTGGTCAGCGACATGGCCCGGACCCCGCAATTTATGCCGCAAAGTTGTAGCTTCACTTGATCAATTCGTGGCGCTCCCAGTAGGGGCGGGGGAGGGGGTATGGGGAGAGGGGTTGGGGGAGGGGAGGGGGGATGGGCTTTAATTAGAGAGATTATTATGTTTAAGAAAGAGAAAGAAACTCTCGGAGAGGGTAGAGGAGGGTAAAAAAGCCCCAGGCGTTGCCCAAGTCTTCTCTACAGGCACGCGGAAATGGACGCGGGGTGCCGGGCGGCCTGCGCGCCAGCGCCGCGGGCCGGGCCCGAGTTTGTAACTCCAGGAGGGGTGCCAAGGCGGCGTCAGCTCCGGCGGCCGCTCGGCGCGCGGTGGCGGCTGGTGGCGAGGAAAAAATGGGCCATTGCCCGAGCGATCAGTCCATATAAGGCTGGGCTCCACTCACGAACCTGGGGAGAGGGGGGAAGAGGGGGAGAAAGAGAGGGAGGGAAAGAGAGACAGAGGGAGGGAGGGGGAGCGAGAGAGGGAGCGAGAGAAGGGTGAAAAAAAAAGGAGGGGGGAGACATTAAAACGCAAAGGTTGGACACGTGTGGGCGGGTCTTGGAAGTCAAGTGGATGAAGACTGTATTTGCAGATGTGAAATTGTGGGTTTTGGGGAGCTCCGCGCTCCCAGCCAACAGCCCTCTAGAGCAAGATGAGAGGTGTAACGTGTCAATTAATTGCAAAGACTGGGCAAGCCTCTTTTTTTTTTTTTTTTTAAACCAAGTATTTACATACAAAGGACCACCGCGTCGCTCGCGAGTCCACACACTTGAAAGGGCCGTTTTAACAAATTGCATCTTAAAAAAAAAAAAAAGCGAGGGAGGAGGAAAGAAAACAAAACAGCCGGAGGAGGAGGAGGGAAAAGAAAAAAAAGTCCTCCTTAACATTCACGGGTTCCTGCCTCCCCGCCCCCGCGCGCCCACCCCCAGCAAGCTGGAAAATTGGCGATTTGTGGCGCCTTTGGAAAAGTGGGAGGGGGCGCAGGCTGAGTCGCGGAAATCTCTCCTTCCCATCGCTGGCGGTTCCCTAAACAAGATCCGGTTCAAATGGCAAGAGCCCAACTTCTGTAAGCCTCCTAGGTCAATATTTTGGTTGAGGCTTAAGGATGAGTACCAGAAATGACAAGGGAAGTAATTGATTCTAGTTAACGCCGAAAGAGCCCGAAATCCAGGAGAAGGATCGGCTCGAGGCCGGCCGGAGCCACCACCCAGCGACACCCGCACAACTCCCCCCACCCCGGCCCGCCACCCTTTATTTGCTAAAGACATTGATTTCCGTCTCCCCCCCCCCCCCCCCTCTCCCCCTCCAGCTCCGCGCGGCCGAACGGGACAGCACCGTTCACTTGGCGCTGTGCGGACGCCCGGGGAAGGGCAGGGGAGGGGGGAGTGGGGACGTCTTCCCCGAGCCTTGAGCGGCCCCGGCCCCACCACCTCCGGACCCGCGGGCCGCGCCCTCCGTGTGGAGGGAAGGGCAGACGGCCCCGCGCCCTCCCTGCCCCCTATTATGCCTCCCTCTGTAGCCTCCAGCGGGGCCCGAGAGAGGGGAGGGGTGGCGGGGCGCGGGCGCGGTCTCCAGGGGGGTGAGGACCCCAAAACGGCGGGGGAGGGGGTCGCAGGGCGGGAGGTGCTGCTGATCTCTCTGTGGAGTTTTCTTTTCCGCAGAGAGTCCTTTCGGATGCCTCAGGGGCGTGTTTCGAGGACTCGCCGCAGGCTCCCAGCTTGCGTGAGGTTGGAACTGAACTTTCCCGGGAAGGCACCTTCTGTCCGGGGCCAGCGAGGAGAAATCCTCGCCGCAGCCCCGCCCCTCCTTACAGTTTTGTATTTTTGGCAGGGGGAGGGGGGCAGGTTTGCTACCTGATGCCCTTCCACCCCAGAGAAGCGTTAGAACTGTGCTTTGCCCGCGGAGCGGGGAACGGAGAAGGCCGCGGCGGGGGTCCAGGTCTGGCCGCCTCCTCGCCGCGAGCGCAGCGCGGGCGCCCGGCCTCCCCGAGCGCAGCTGCGGCCTCGGCGCCCCGGTCGCCCCCGAGTTGCCAGGGCCCGGCGAGGGCGCCTCTCCCCGAGCCGCTCGGCGGCTTTCTGCAGCCCTCGCTGCCTCGCCCCCAGTATGTGACGTGGGTGACAATGCCCCAGGTTAGAGCGAGCCCCTCGTCGGCGCGTCCTGGGTGGTCGGACCCGGGCAAACACAAATACAAACCGATTGCTAAGCTGCGGACAATGAGCGAAATGTAGACAAATGTCCCGCTCCCGTTGGAAGCCTTTGTCCCGGCTCGGTTTTTGCATTTATTTCAGTGGCGAAATAATACATGATTGACGCTCTCTTTCAATGTGTCCTAACTGTTTGGAATAAATCTAAGGTTGTTCCTAGTTGTCATGGCATTCAACCCTTTTCAATGGACTATCTCTTCATTCATTTCTGAATCCGTCCACAATATTAAGGAAACCCCTTCGTGTCGACGCTCCCCATTCCTCTCTTTTTCCTCCTACTTTTCCCTTTCTCCTTTCTTCTCCCCCGCCCCCGCAAGAATTAGAAACTGGTTTGAATCCTGTTTCTCGAACCCATTACTTTTCGTGCTTTTTCCCCCTTTTCTCTCTCCAGTCTGCCTTTCCCAGCCTACCCCCGCCTTGCCTCCCCTCCCCCTCACTAGGGAGCTCCCTGCCCTGTCCAGTCAGAGGAGGGAAGTTGGGTCTGCAGGCGTCGGGGAGGCCCAGAGTTTGGAAACAAGGGCTCCTGGGCCTGCCCTGGCCATTGTTACTCAGCTGCTAAATAAATAACTGGCGAGGAAAAGTTCCTCAACCCAAGCTTTGCAGAAAAAAATCGTCCTGACCCGTTCTTGGCTTCATCTGTCCTGGTTGGGGGGGGGGGGGGTGGGGTCTCTTGGGGACCTAAGCATCAGGAAGGTCAGAAATGAGTCTGGTTGGACCAGACCAATTGCTGGGTTGGGTGAGAAATGTCCCTTTTGGCAAGAAGTGTGTCCCTTTGGCTTCTGTCCTGAACCATCTTTGGGAGGGGTACCCCCAGACACCGCCCCCCCCCCCCCCCCGGCACCCCACACCCAGCCTGCTCAGTCCTTCATCTGGGAACCACCTAGTTCCACTTCGCTCCTAACTTCTCCCTTCTGTCCTTATGGTGGCCTCTTCCAGGATCCCATCAGCGCTGCCACTGTGGATCACATCCCCTCCCTGGGCCAACCCCCCAGGTCTGCACGGAGCACAGAGCACCTGGGAGACCACCTTCCTGGAAATTGATCCTGGAGAAGGAGCACTGACGGGCAGCACCCTGAGAAACAAGGTCCCCTCACCCCCACCCCGGGACCCTGGGCCCAATTCACAGAGAGGGCCCCCTCCCAGCCCAGGCCCCTCGGCCTCAATAGGGGGAGTTCTCCCTCACCTCGGGTCTCAGGGGCCCCTTTCTGCAAGCTTTTGCGGGGGTGGGGGGCCCACACCACCGCCTGCACAGGCCAAGGTCTGGGTCTCTGCTCCCTGCTCCACCCTCACCCCTGGTAGTTTTTCCTGCCCCATCCGTTGCGCTCAGTGTCTCCCTCCTGGGACCTCACGAATCCATTTTGCCCAGCGCTCTGTTGCCCGTGCGGTTCCCGCGTCCGCTTCCAAAGCACTGACATTTGCAATTGAAAAGGCCCAGGGAGACCGCTGGGAGGCCTGTAATTGAAGGGGAGAAACTCGGCTAGTTAGAGGAAGATCATAAAATTCAAGTCCCCCAGGAGTGGCCTGCAGATGCTGGGAGGCCGGCCGGGGAGCAGCTGGCGGCCGGGGGACAGGTCTGATGCCCAGGGTCTCTTGGATTTCGGAGTGAACAGCGGGGCGCCAGGCACTAAACCACACCTCTGCACAGAAATTAGACAGGTGATTGCATCCGAAGAGTTCCCCAAGGGGTCACGCTGGGAGCAGCACAGCCCTGACTTTTTGAGCCAGGGGTCTCCTGCCTGGTGGGATACAGCCCACCCAGAAGGCCGAACCCCGCGTCCCTGGCCCTTTCGGAGTCCTCACAAATATCCCCATCTCTCCACCTAGTCGGCTCTGAACATCCTAGGTCCTCTGGTCAACGAGCTCCGCTTGGATGTGCTGGTCTCCCCATCCTGGGATTCTTGAGTACCTTCTTTCTGGGTGCCATCGCGCACACCCAGGAGAGGACCGTGTCCTGGGTCCCCTCTTGTTTGGGTTTGGGCTCTGGGTTCTGCCACACTTCCCGGGGAAGCTCCTGAGCTGTTCAGCCTTGGGCCATCTGCTGCGAACTTGGGGAGAAACTGAGAGGCGCTGGAAGATTGATAGCAGCTGTCCTGGGCCAGCGGGGACAGGGCTTAGCTCTCTGATGTGCGACCACCACCTCGGACCTCTGCAGGGTCACCTGAGCAGCGAGAGGCCCCCCATCCTGGGTAATTAGGCTTGGGTGTTGGGGCTCCAACTTTCTTGCACATCTCGAGTTCTACCTCCCTTTGCTCAGAGGGTGTTACAGGCTCCAAGGGCGGGGGCGGGGGGGGGGGGGGGGGGGGCGGGGGAGAGGGGGGGGGGTGTGTGGAGAGGATCATCTTTCTCCATGGAGGCTGGAAGGCATCTTCTTAGGAGACTTCTCAGGCCTCAGCTCCAGTGTCAGAGGGATGGAGGGGCAGGCGCTGCAGAGGGCACGTGGGGAGCTGAACCACCGCTGGAGGCCCGGGCAGGAGGTGAATGTACACAGGCTAAGTGTCCCCACTCCAGGACAAGTGGTCCTCCAAGTCGGCCCAGTGTTTACCTGTTTACTTTCCCAGGTAACTCAAACACGAGCACCTTTTCTGAGCTGCCGAGCTCAGGGGGCCACCCTGGCGAGCCCTCACCCCCAGCACCTTGTGCCTGCACTGTGCGTGGCTGGACGCCCCCTGTTGGGGGAGGGGTGCACTCTGAACAGCCACAAACCAAGACAGGAAGGTCCTTTGGGAAAGTGAAGTGAGACCTGGTCACACCCACGTGTGGGAGCTTAGCTTGGTGTGCCTGGACGAGGGGGACAGGGCAGCACCCAGTGCCCCGACTCCGTGTGCATCCCTCTCTCCGAAGGCCTCTTGGCTTGAAGGTCTCTTGGGAGGTGCTCTGCACTCCTCCTACCCTTTTCAGGCTGGTGAGAGCTTGTTTCTGCCTCCTCCAGAGGAGTTCACGGCAGAAAAAGTCTAGGGTGGGGGGTACCTTGAAGTCCTACTCTAAAAAGGGAGGGCAACCTTGAGGATCCCAAAGACTTGAAGCTCCAGACTGCACCCCTCGTCCTCCCCAGTCCAGAAAAGCCCATCCAGTCATTAAAAATACAAGGTTTTTGCTATTATTTGAAAATACTAATTTGACTTTTCTTTTTTTGGAATGAAAAGACATTGAAACAAACTCCTTCTCTGGTACAGTACGTGGCTGATCTCTCCTGGCACATCCCATCTCAGATAACAGCCTTCAAGTGGATTATTGTCTGGTTAGCGCCAAGGTGCTAAGCGTTTGTCTTCATTCACTCAAGAAACAAAGCGCGTGGCACCTTCCTTCCCCCCTCACAGGATTAGCCGCAGGGACACGAAGGTTTTGTGGGAGGGGTGAGGTTTATTTTAGCTCGGGTTGGAGACTCAGAGCATGGTGTGCACTCAAAATCAGCAGGGACGGGAAACACCTTCCAACCTGGTTCCCAAGCCCGACAACCAAGATGCCCACCTTTAAGATGCATTCCTTCAAGGTGGCTTCTGGCGGCTTCCACTCCAGGTGGGGGAATGGGGCTGGGGGTGGGGGATGCTGCAGAGAGAAGGGGTGTCAGCTCTGGCCGCCAGAGGAAAGAAGTCCAGGAGTGCGGCCCCAGGGTACCAACCCCAAGCGGGACCTTTCCCAACCAAAAACTGAAAAGTAGGCTCATCTGCATTGGCTCCTAGTACCAACTGGCGTCACCTTCTGCCCCTGGAGAAGGAAGCGAGGTCCCTGGAAGTCCCTGCAGCCTGCGGGGGTGGAGGGGTGAAGGTAGGAGTGGGGTGTGTGGGTGGGGGTGTGGGATAGGGGGTGGGATGGGAGGTTGGGGGGCACTACAGCCCTGCCAGTGAGGCCAGATCAGGACAGGTGCTAATCTCTGGCAGAAGAGACCCACAGTCATCGGACAGAGGGACCAGAAAGCAGGGACTAGTGGGAAGGAAAGGAAATCTGAGTCCACTTTGGGTTCAAGTCAAAGGTGAAGTTTTTTTCTTTCTTTGATCTATATTGTGTTAACTCGTACCACAGGAAGGGAAGAATGAGGGCACCTTCCAGGGCAGTCCTTTCAAGAAGATGTTGGGCAGAGAAATTTTCTAGGCCCAGAGACAGGGCTCAGATTCTACATCTGAACCCGCACTCCCTACCTCTTCCTGGAGCCCCAAGAACTCTATAAAGCCCCGGAGAGAGCTGATCTTTGGGACCTAGAGCTTGGAGTCCCTCCTACAATTAATCGTGGGTGCAGGGTGCAGGTATCCGCTAGAGCTGACCCCTTACCCCACCCCCTTCTACAAGGTGAAAGACACATCACTTTCCCAATTATCTGCCTCAGGAAAAAAAAAAAAAAAAGCAGACATTTCCCGAGGACATAAACTGTAATAGAAATTAGGATTTCTCTTTCTATTAATCAGCCTCATTGTGTGGGCGTACGACCCGGCGGACATATGTTAGGACTTTGATAAATGTGCTTTAATGAGATCTTTGAAAATGCATCCAATAAAATAAATGGCGAGAAAAGCCGTTTAACTTTCATGGATGTTAAATTGAACAGGAAATGTGGCTCGGGGCGCGCTGCAAAATGGAACGGGCCTTTCTCCAATATTTTCTTTAAAAACGTAGCTCTAAGCCCCCTTTAGGCCAAATGAGCCCATCTCAGCCAATCCATTGTCACCGGTTTATGGGGAACCAAACGCCACGCCCCCCGGGCTCACCCCTTTGCTCTATTCGTTCGCGCTTCTCTAATGATTAAATATGTTACAATGAGATTACGCAGCGTCAGTGTTGCCTTCAGGAACGTTCTTCCAGCCAAGCTCGACCTCCCCCCACATAAGGGTGATTTCAATGCAGGAGATTTGGGTTTCTCTAGAAAACACGACGCCGAAAGCACGTTCTTATCTGAATTTACTTCTTAACACGTGACAAAATCATTCCCAGAAGACTTCGAAAAGCCAGCGGCCTCTCCAAACGGGTTAGTACTCGGCACTTGGAGCTGGGCTGAAGGCTCGGTGCCTTGTTGCCCTCGCCGGCGCGGGGAGGCCGCGCTTCCAGCCAGCGCAGAGTCTGCGAGCTCGGCCTGGAAAGCGGGGAACCAACTCTCGAGGGCCCTCCGGCACCAGAGAGAAGTGATTCCTGGGGCTCTCTCATTTCACCAGTCTGAACCCCCGAGGTCCACAGACCTCCGCTGGATGCAACGCCCCCTTTCCATCCCCGAGCGCCACCGAGGTCGAGAAGGTGCGAGAGGCGCGCCAAAGGGCCTTCTCTCAGTGTGTGTGTGTTTGGGGAGGGGGTCGCAGTGGGGCGCAGAGGGGGGCGCCCCTAGGAGACCAGGGCCTCAGCAGAGCCCACTGAGGCGCATTTCTGATCCTCTGGCGATCTCTACTGACACAAACGAGAACTGTCTCGCGCCTGGCGCGACCTCTCAAAGTCCTGGCTGGAGCCGCCTCCGCAAAGACCCCCCCCCCCCCCAACCCCTGCTCGGTCCCCCATCCCTGGTCCTTCTTGCTGGTGACTCCCGCCCCTCACTCTCTTCCTCCTCACCCCCCACCCTACCTCGTGGCCCAGTTCCGCCCGAAGAGCACCTCTTTCTCGGAGAGGCGCCATCTCCAAATTGCCTGGGGGATATCGCCTCCGCCAGCAGCCCCTGGCCCGATGCGCACCAGGGAGACTTACCCGCGAAGGTAGGGCAGAGGCGCGCCGTTCCCGGCTGAGGCTGGGGCGGCCCGGGAACCTTCCGAGCCGGCGATGGGGAGGGGCCCGAGGCGCGCGGCGCGCCCGCTCCGCCTCCCACTCCCGGCGCCGCGGCGACAGCCCGGCCGAATCTCCTGGCGAGCCTTTATCTAGTCCCCCCCCCCTCCCACCTACCCGGGACCCCCCCTTCTCGGCGCCCCTCCCCCGTCGCGCCCTCCCGGGCGGGGCTCCGAGCCCCGCCGCGCCGCTCCTCCCCGCGTTCCCCGGCGCCCGCACCTGCGGGCCTCCGGAGGTTCCCGCTCTCCGGCGGGCTGGAAAGTGCGCCGCGGCCGGAACACCTGGCCTCGGCGGCAGGTAAAACTTTTCCCTCCCGGGGGGCGCGGCGGGCGGGGCTCGGTCCCTCCCCGAGCGCCCCCCTCGTGACCCGGCGAAGGACACGAGACGCCCGGCACTTGGCCACCTGCTGCTTCCCGACACCCCCCACCCCCGAGCCGAGGCGAGAATCGCGAGAGGGGGCCGCTCAGGCAGTTGTGCGTGGGACCCAGAGACCCCCCGGGCCCGCGCGTCAGGGTCCCGGCCCCGAGGCGTTCGGGTCCCCGGCGGCGGCGGCGGAGGCCCGCGCTGGCTTCTGGCGCGACAGCTGGGGGAGGGGGTGGGGGCGACCCCCGGCTCCGGTATGGCTCCTAGCGCAGCAGCGCACCCCGAGATCCCGATCACCGCGGACCACGCGCGAGCGGAAGGCTCACCTGGAGCTGCGCCCGGAGCCCCGGCCAGCAGAGCACGCGGATCCCCGGCCGCTCTTTATCCCAAGCGTCGGGCGGCTGCAGAGCCGCGGGCGCACGGGCACTGGCGCGGCGAGCGCTCCCCCTCCCGGCTCCGGCTCCTGGCCCGGCGGCCCCACCCTCCGGGCTCCGGCCCCGCGGCCGCCGCGCAGCCCCAGCGGAGGGGGCCGCTCCCCAGCGCCGCGCGCTCTGTTTGTTTTCCTTGCCCGACTGACGTGAGTCAAAATATTGGCCATATGTTCAGCGGTAATAAATTGGGTATGAGCGCAAACACACTTGGGCTTCGATGGCTCTTTCAGCTGCCACATGGCCGGCTTGAAAGGAGGGGGGCTGCCACCTTGCTGCGACCCCCATCCCCAAACAGGCGGGTGGTCCCTCTCCGGAGCGGCCCCTAGAAGACGGAGACCTGAGACCCCAGGCCTCGCCTCTCCCTCGCCCCTCCTCCGTCCCCAGCGTGGTCTCGGACCCCTCAGCTCCAGGCGAGCCCGGGCTGCTGCCTAACAAGGTCGCCATCTATAAATTGCTCGGTCGCTAAGACGCCATAAAACCGTAGGGCCAGATGTGGCACGTTATTTATGTGTGAAACCGCGTTTACACTAGATAGCCGATCCAAGTCCGATAGCACGGCTCGGCGGGAGGTCACAGACCTCTAGGCCCAGGCTGCTGGCTCCTCCCCCCAGCGCACTCCCCGCTCCAGATTGAGGGGTGTAGGTCTTTCTGGGAGAGGGGTTCAGCCCTGCAGCTCAGGAAGAAAGTGATTGCAATGCATTGGTGCCAAGGTGCCACCTGTCCAGGGTTAGACGCCGCCTCTGGAGTTGATTTCTGTAGCTTTCAGCTCCTATTTTTTTTTTTTTTCTTTCAATCTGGCCTGGGAGGCTGTTTTATTTTCCAGACGGTTGATACCTCCGGTGGGACTTTAGTCTGAACAGGAGAGGTAGTGTTTGAAAGCTGAAGATGTTCGGGCCCTGCAGGTCGGTGGGATTTGGGGGTGGGTGTGGGGGTCTCTTGACCCCCTAGGCAGGATGTTTTTGAGGAGGAGGCAGAGATGAAAGTGAAACAGTCCACTGACTGAAGGAGCACCTGAGATTAGTCCGGCCTCAAGCCTGACTGTGGACTGCAGTGTCGCGTCAGCCACCTTATTTAAATTAAGTGGCAGCCCACGCACTCAGACAGAGGCAATTCTGCATTGGACATGAAATCAGAGTGGCCCCGTGTGATTCCGGAAAGGGAGGTCAATACGGTGCAGTAATAGAAAACAATTGTTTCGTTTTTCTCCTCCAGAAGGTGGCCTCTGGACTGCACGTCCCCAAACTGGTCACCTCACACTTTACTCACATGAATTCATTAAGAGTCATCATCTCTCCTGTGCCATTACTTTGCTATTTCTTGAAGGGAACCAAATTCTCTCTGTGGTTAATAAGCACTGCGCTGGGCCCCCTACCTTCCTTTTCATCTTCAAAACACCTGGGGTTCCGTGAATGACATCCTCCATTTGGCCAAGGAAAATCAGAGATGAAAAATGTTGCCCTACTGCAGGGAAAAACATAAGCATTTGACTTCACTATTACAAGTTACCTTGGGTCCGTGTTCACTGGATAACTGTCCTTAGTGGCAGTTAAGGGTAGAAAAATGATGCTGTTGACAGGGGTGGGAGAGAAGGGGAGAAGCGGTGTGGGGCGAAGGAGCGGGAGGAACCCATGCAACAGGTGCAAAGAAGAGCTATGAAATGAACCTCTTAACCTTCAGTACTAAGCACTACAAAGCCTCTCCGCACTGGCTCTTCTGGGCCTTACAGTGAGCTCCCAGAAACCTTTAGTTACCGCAGAGAACTCTGGGGCTTCACTCAAGCCTGCAGGAGTTGCTAATCTTGGAAAATTACTGCTCCATTTCTTTCTCTCTTTTTTTTTTTTTCCTCTTGGATTTTAAGTCTTTATGGTTCAAAACAAAATCTAGAGTGTATTTTTGGGTTTATATCACCTCCCAGTGTAAACTCTGTGATCCTGGTAAGTCACTTCTTTGGGTGAAAATACTGCTTCACACCCAAAACTGGATGAGGGGTTTGAAGACAGACCTTCATGTCTGTAGTCTTCACAGAAGGGGCATCTTTGTCTAACAAGAGGCTTGTGTGTTTTTCCCTTGTTCTTCTTCCTGATAACCGCTATGTAGTGAACAGGGACACAGACAATGAGCTTGGAAAGCCAGTGTTTGGTGGCCTCAGGTGGAAAACTGAGAGACATGAAGCAGAGCGTACATCACATCAGTCTTTATATGATTCCCTTTTGGGGAAAAACTCATTAAAAATAGCACATGTACTGGGGCATGAACTAGGCAATTGATAATAAAAGTCCATTACAAAGGAAATGCAGTGGGGAGCAGGGTTGTAATAAAATACAACTGTTGAGGTAAACCCATGCATTCTCTCCTTGGGCTTAACTAGCAATCCAGTGCTGAACTTGGCAGACTTAATTGTCCTCAGCCCTGAACAGATTTCATGCAGTGTCTTTTCTTAGTTCCATTGTGTTTTTATGTTGTTACTATTTCAGACATTTCTGTTTTACCCATGGACTCAGAATTCATGGACTTATTCACAGGAAAAAACCTTCCTCTACAGTGTTCCCCAAAGGCATCATCAGTTGCCAGATGATGCTCTGGGAATGAACAGTTCCTGGTGCTTACAAGTAAAAATCAACCAAAGCAAAAACCTTATAGTGCTTTGAACCCAGCCAGGAAGGATGTGATTGCATTGTCTTGAGAAGAACTACACAGTGGCTCCCTCAGAGAGAGTTCCTTGCCCCTTACAGCTGCTTCGTCTGCTACCAAGTCTAGACAGTCTAGGAAGGCAGCTGTCTTGTTTGTACCTTATGTCGGCATCCTGCATGGTGAGCAGGGTAGCTCCATGAAGGTGAGAGCTGAGATGGACTCGAAGGAAAGTCCAGGTCCAACACCCCTGACAATGGGGGCTGTCCAGAAGCTTGGTGCATTTGCAAATATTATCATTGTGCAAAATATGGTGTGCAGGAGACTGCAGATGGATCCTCAGCCAGAGAAAGTGTCAACTGAGTTCATCTGACATGAAGTCCCGGTCCACTTTATCTGAAAGCAGACCCGTTTCTTTCCCTCAAGAACTTCCCTCTGTAGAGCCAGAAGTCATGGTCTGATGAGGTTCTTGGGCCATCAGAGGCTGAAAATGATACCAACTCCCCCCTCATGTCCTATACAGAACTAAGCATGAGCAAACACTGTGGATATAGACCATTGTGTTAAAGCATTGGAAGCAGCCAAGACGTTGGATACCATGTGTCAGATCCTCAAAAAATAAGAGTCAAGTTCATCTAGATAGAAGCTAAACTAGTGGTTGTCTAAGGCTAGGGTAGGGCAGCATGAAGAGACTGGGGAGTGATGGATAAGGGCTGGGTTCTTGGTGGAGGGTAATGAAAATGTTCTATAAATGATGGGAGTGTTGGTCAGACAACTCAGTGACTATAACTAAAAATCATTGGATTGTGCACATGAAATTGGCTGAATTGTGTGGTATGTGAAACTACATCTCAAAAAAGCCATTCAAAAAATGAAATATGTCTCCTTTTTCATGGGGGTAAGAAGGTAGGAGAGGATGGAATCTGCGCAAGACCAGTGATCCTTAGAGTTGTTCTTTTTTAACTTTCCCAACTTTTATTCTGAGTGTTTCTCTCTCTCTCTCTCTCTCTCTCACACACACACACACACATACACAACATTGAAAGAATAATAGAGTGAATCTTTGTATACCCTCTACTTGGATTCAACAATAATTTACATTTTGCCACTTAAGCTCATCACTCTATATAAATGCATTTTCTTCTTGTAGAACTATTTGGAATGAAGGT
Source organism: Tragelaphus eurycerus (assembly GCA_935064755.1). Lineage (NCBI taxonomy): Eukaryota > Metazoa > Chordata > Mammalia > Artiodactyla > Bovidae > Tragelaphus > Tragelaphus eurycerus. Next base: position 59,779 of record CAKXYN010000385.1, read on the forward strand.
TGTAGATACCACAATACTTCTCCATTAGACATTTCAGTATGTATCTTGTAAGAAAAGACATTCTTCAACATAATCACAATATCATTACTAGGCTTTAGAAAATTAGCAATGATTCCATAATTTATCTGATGTTTCTTCCTTATTCAAATTTCACCCAAAACAAAGTGTATTTTTATAGCCAGTTCATTTTATCCCCTCAGAACCAGGAGCTATTTAAGGTTCACATGCTGCATTTGATATTTGTAATTTTAGTTTTTTATATTCTCATTCTTTTAATTTACAACAATCTTCATGGTTGCCCTTTTTTCCCTCTATTCCAGTTTTGACTTTTGAGAACCCAGATGACTTGTAGACTCCCCCTCCCCCATCCTGGATTTGCCAGGCTATTTTCTCCTGGTGTCCTTTCCTTTGTTCCTCTGTCCCTTGAACAGCCACAAACTGGATGTTAGATTTAGAGTCTGGATTAGGTCCACGATTCACATTTATGGTTGGGGATGCCATGTGGGTGGTATGTCACATTGCATCTCATCATGAAGCAAATCATGTCCCTATATTAGTGAAACTAAGTTTGATCACTTGGTTAAGGTGGTGATCACTATATTGTCCCTTGTGAATTGACAAGTGGTTAGTCAGTAATCAGTGGTGAGTGATACTTTGGCATTGTTTCAAAACTCTTTGTCACTGTGTAAACATTCCCCATAATCCTCAATAACTTTTCATCCAGTGGTTTTTAGCGTCTGTTGCATGAGTTCTATTTCTCCTTCTACATGTACTTGTTGGCATTTTTCTGTAAAGAAGAGTTTCCTTTCCCTCAGCCCCCATTATGGACTTATGGAGTTAACATTTTAATTTGTTATAAGCAATGAACACTATTCTTTTGATGCTCAAGTTATCCAGATTGTACAGTGCACAGTGATGCACTAGAATGTCTGAGGGAAAAATCAGACAGAGAAAATGCTGAGAAACTTGGGGGAGATCATGAACCTTTGGGCAACCCAAGTTATCATGGAAGACATCTGTGTATATTTCTGACTAACAATGAATGGTTCATCACCAACAAAAAAATACTCCAATTCTACATTTCCAGGAAGTCCAAACGTGTCACAAGGTAAAAGCAACTTAATATGTTGAATGTACCTCAATTAAATGTATCACCATTAAAACACGACAAAAGGAAACAGATTGATTTTCAAGGAATTCCTCACGTGGTTATAGAGGCTGACAGGGTGGGCTGGCTGGTTTTGATCTAGGAAGAGCTGATGCTGAAGTTAAAGTCTGAAGACTGTCAGGCTAGAGAAGTCCTTCTTGTTTCATGGGGGGAGACACAGCTTACATTCTGTTCAGATCTTCAACTGATTAGATGAGGCCCACCCATGCTATGGAGCACAACCTATTTTACCCAGATTCTGCTGTTTTAGTGTTCATCTCATTCAAAGGCACCCTCCCAGGAACATCCAAAATGATGTTTGGCCACATGTCTGGATTTCATGGCCCAGTCAAGTGGACACATAAAATCACCCATCACATCTTCTGATTAACCGATGTTGGCAGTTGCTCCCCAAGATCCAGGACGGTTTGTGAAAAATCTTGAGCTAAGTTTCTGAGCAGCTGCAGCCATGTGATGCCACGCAATGCTGTGTCCTCCTCTACAAATCTTGCCTTTCCTGTTTCCTAGCAACAACCTGGCCTCTCACTGTGGCATTCCTGGTAAATGTTATTGTTGTTGTTCAGACGCTAAGTAGTGTCTGACTCTTTGCAACTCCATGGACTGCAGCACACCAGGCTTCCCTGTTCTTCACCGTCTCCTGGAGCTTGCTCAAACTCATGTCCATTGAATCAGTGATGCCATCCAACCATCTCATCCTCTGTTGTCCCCTTCTCCTCCTGCCCTCAATCTTTCCCAGCATCAGGGTCTTTTCCAGTGAGTCGGCTCTTTGCATCAGGTGGCCAAAGTATTAGAATTTCAGCTTCAGCATCAGTCCTTCCAATGCATATTCAGGACTGATTTCCTTAAGGATTGACTAGTTTGACCTCCTTGAAGTCCAAAGGGACTGTCAAGAGTTTTCTCCAGCACTACAGTTCAAAAGCATCAATTCTTTGGTGCTCCTGGTAAATACTCGTTGTTATAGCTTGGACTTTTGAACTGGACATCAGATGCAGTTATGATAAGAGAAATACATGTGACCAGGATACAGTTGTTTGAAGCCCATAAAATTATCCAGTTGTTTGTAGGTGGGAGGAAGATCCAGGAACTTGGTTTGAATTTGAAGGGCCTGTGAGGACTGACTACACAGATCTCTAATTCTACTATCATCCTAGAGTAAACCTAGCCATTCAGTGTACTTTGGAACAATGTTGATCTCTGTATTGATCTTCTGGTCGAATTAGGAGGCCAGATCAGATCAGATCAGTCGCTCAGTCATGTCCGACTCTTTGCGACCCCATGAACTGCAGCACGCCAGGCCTCCCTGCCCATCACCAACTCCCGGAGGTCACTCAGACTCACATCCATCGAGTCAGTGATGCCATCCAGCCATCTCATCCTCTGTCGTCCCCTTCTCCTCCTGCCCCCAATCCCTCCCAGCATCAGAGTCTTCTCCAATGAGTCAACTCTTCGCATGAGGTGGCCAAAGTACTGGAGTTTCAGCTTTAGCATCATTCCTTCCAAAGAAATCCCAGGGCTGATCTCCTTCAGAATGGACTGGTTGGATCTCCTTGCAGTCCAAGGGACTCTCAAGAGTCTTCTCCAACACCACAGTTCAAAAGCATCAATTCTTCGGTGCTCAGCCTTCTTCACAGTCCAGCTCTCACATCCATACATGACCACAGGAAAGACCATAGCCTTGACTAGGTGAACCTTTGTTGGCAAAGTGATGTCTCTGCTTTTGAATATGCTATCTAGGTTGGTCATAACTTTCCTTCCAAGGAGTAAGCGTCTTTTAATTTCACGGCTGCAGTCACCATCTGCAGTGATTTTGGAGCCCAGAAAAATAAAGTCTGACACTGTTTCCACTGTTTCTCCATCTATTTCCCATGTAGTGATGGGACCAGATGCCATGATCTTCGTTTTCTGAATGTTGAGCTTTAAGCCAACCTTTTCACTCTCCACTTTCACTTTCATCAAGAGGCTTTTTAGTTCCTCTTCACTTTCTGCCATAAGGGTGGTGTCATCTGCATATCTGAGGTTATTGATATTTCTCCCAGCAATCTTGATTCCAACTTGTGTTTCTTCCAGTCCAGCATTTCTCATGATGTACTCTGCATATAAGTTAAATAAACATGGTGACAATATACAGCCTTGACGTACTCCTTTTCCTATTTGGAACCAGTCTGTTGTTCCATGACCAGTTCTAACTGTTGCTTCCTGACCTGCATACAGATTTCTCAAGAGGCAGATCAGGTGGTCTGGTATTCCCATCTCTTTCAGAATTTTCCACAGTTTATTGTGATCCACACAGTCAAAGGCTTTGGCATAGTCAATAAAGCAGAAATAGATGTTTTTCTGGAACTCTCTTGCTTTTTCCATGATCCAGCGTATGTTGGCAATTTGATCTCTGGTTCCTCTGCCTTTTCTAAATCCAGCTTGAACATCAGGAAGTTCACGGTTCACATATTGCTGAAGCCTGGCTTGGAGAATTTTGAGCATTACTTTACTAGTGTGTGAGATGAGTGCAATTGTGCGGTAGTTTGAGCATTCTTTGGCATTGCCTTTCTTTGGGATTAGGAGGCCAGGGGGCATTTTTAAGGCCACCTGGTTGCCTTCTTTCCCAATAAGGATATTGGATGCCAAGAGCCATGCAAATTTGGGGAAAGCTATTCTTAAGAGTGGGTTAATACTTAAAAGAGAATGATGAGAACTATGAAGTAGAAATCTACTGTAATTTTGGGTCATTGTGAATAGTTAACTATTTAATGTCTGGCTAGTGTAGGGGTTTGGATCGTAGCAACATATATTTTATTGAACATTTGCTATGTCCCTGGCAGTGTGCTAAGGTCCTTTATGTGTATTGTTTGATTTAATTCTCAAACTAACCACATCAGTTAAGGAGCACCACTTTTTACCTTAATTTTAAATATAAGGAAACCGATGTTTAAGGAGGCTGGAAACACAGAGACCCTGGAGTCAGAGTGCCTGGTCTGAGTCTCCCCTCTTTCTTATGACCTCCACAGATTACTCAGTGTCTTGGAACCTCATCTCCTGGCCATGTAAAATGGAGCTCATAATAGAACTATTCTTAGTTTGTTGTGAGGATGAGCTGAGACTGTGTGTGTAAAGGGGATCTGCTAGTGCCTGGTGTTGGTAGACGCCTGATACCTTCTTGCTTCCATTACCATCATTATAATTTGCTCTGGTTATAGAATATTTGAGATTCCATTCCAGGTCTATCTGACCCCAGAAGCCATGTTCTTGACCATGAGGTCATGACACAACATTTTGTCACCAAGTGACAGCTGTGGAAATTCCGTAGAGTGTTTCTTTACCCAAAAGACAAGTTCCTTATTTTTTTTCCTCCTCATTCTCTTTTCATTTATTTCCCCCTCCCCTTGTATATTTTCTTTCTCTTTGATTAGTGGCCCGTTCTATCAGTGGCATTTGGGACTAAATAAACAATGGACACACATGGTTTCAGTTGCATTCCAGTAAAAGGTGAGAAACGCTGGGCTGGAGGAAGCACAAGCTGGAATCAAGATTGCTGGGAGAAATATCAATAACCTCAGATATGCAGATGACACCACCCTTATGGCAGAAAGTGAAGAGGAACTAAAAAGCCTCTTGATGAAAGTGAAAGAGGAGAGTGAAAAAGTTGGCTTAAAACTCAACATTCAGAAAACTAAGATCAAGGCATCCGGACCCATTACTTCATGGCAAATAGGGTGGAAACAGTGTCAGACTTTATTTTTGGGGGCTCCAAAATCACTGAGAATGGTGATTGCAGCCATGAAATTAAAAGATGCTTACTCCTTGGAAGGAAAGTTATGACCAATCTAGACAGCATATTAAAAAGCAGAGACATTACTTTGCCAACAAAGGTCCGTCTAGTCAAGGCTATGGTTTTTCCAGTGGTCATGTATGGATGTGAGAGTTGGATTATAAAGAAAGCTGAGCACTGAAGATTTGATGCTTTTGAACTATGGTGTTGGAGAAGACTCTTGAGAATCCCTTGGACTGCAAGGAGATCCAACCAGTCCATCCTAAAGGAGATCAGTCCTGGGTATTCATTGGAGGGACTGATGTTGAAGCTGAAACTCCAGTACTTTGGCCACCTGATGCGAAGAGCTGACTCGTTTGAAAAGACCCTTATAATGGGAAGGATTGAGGGCAGGAGGAGAAGGGGTCAACAGAGGATGAGATGGTTGGATGGCATCACTGACACAATGGACATGGGTTTGGGTGACTCCAGGAGTTGGTGATGGACAGCGAGGCCTGGTGTGCTGCAGTTCATGGGGTCGCAGAGTTGGACATGACTGAGTGACTCAACTGAGCTGAACTGAGGGAGGTACTGCATTTTAAATATGGGTGGTGGCAAGAATACTGGAGTGGGTTGCCATTCCCTTCTCCAGGAGATCTTCCCAACCCAGGGATTGAACCCAGGTCTCCTGCATTATAGGCAGACACTTTACCTTCTGAGCCACCAGGGAAGTTATTTTAAATATGAGTTAAGTCTAATTCTTTGGTTTCTGGTTTGAGAGTTTTTCTCCTGGGATCTCTCTCTTATGGACGGGAAGCCACTAGGCAGTGGAAGATCTGAGTTGAATCTTGTGGTTAGGAGGTGTTTGGTAGGTATGGCAGTTGCCCCTCATCATAGTGGGTGCTCTTTGGGTTAACTCTTTGTGCATGCTAAGTCACTTTGTTTGTGTCTTTCTCTTTGCGACCCTATGGACTGTAGCCCACCAGGCTCCTCTGTCCTTGGGATTCTCCAGTCAGGAATACTGGAGTGGGAAGACATTCCCTCCACCAGGGATCTTTCCCACCCAGGGATCAAACCCATGTCTCTCATGTCTCCTGCATTGACAGGTGGGTTCTTTACCACTGGCACCACCTGGGAAGCCCAGGGTAACTCTTCATTTCCCTGCAATGCTCTCATGCTCCCCTTTCTCCTGTATCCCTCCTGGGGGTTCTGAGAGGTCTCTACTATGGAAGGAAGGTTAAGGGACGGCACATTGCTTGGGCTTATAAAACAGAGAAAAACCAACTGGCTTTGGTTTCCCTAGAACGCATCTGGCCTCACTGCAGTATTGGTAGCAAACCATCTAGAACAAGACACACAGAGTGACTGAATTGGCATTTCCCCAAATTATTCTGGATTCGTGGTCACCGGCTCCCTGATATGTTAACATGGTAGGAATAGGAGAAGGAAGATGGAAAATCATGCTAGGTGACACCTACCCCATCCTGAGCATCTTTCCATAGGTGACGGGCAATCCGTTGGCTGAATCACAAGTTTCCTTTTGAGCCCTCTAGGGTTTTCTTGGAGAAGTTAATGCTTATCTGACCCTGGTGAGTTTCGCTCTTTGGATGATCTTTTGGGGACAAAAGGTATCGTGGCTGATATCACCATAAAGTAAGAGATAAGGTCTGAGCAATTACAGCCGTGGAGGGAGAACAAATTACATTCAGACCCAATCACAACATTGTCATCTAGATCACAGCTGTCAAATTTTAACCGGTGCTGATGTTGCTGTTGAGGAAAGAAGCAACTCATCATAAATCTACGATTCTTTGACAGTTTTCAATTTCAATGGGCGGCATCATGGGAGTGAATTTGATAAAGGACTTGGCAATGAGGGAAAAGTTTTCCTCTTTTCTCTTGTCAACTTGAAGATCATCTGAGAATTTATAAACATTTTTGGGCTTAAGGTTTAAAATTGTTTGCATATGCACTTTTACATCGTGAGGTTTTCACTTCAGAGGACATGACATGACCATGCTGCCCTTTGGAGGGGGCAGAAACTTCATTTCTTCTGAAGTTTATTCAATCAGCTAATCAATCAATCCATCAATTAACGAGCTCCTTGTTTTTACTTAGACTGCGTGATTTCTTTGTGCATTAGTTAGCTAGGGCTGCAGGAACATGTACCACAAACTGAGAGAGTTAAACAACAGACATTTGTTGTCTCACAGTCTGGAGACCAGTAGACGAAAATCAAGGTGTCAGCAGAATTGGTTCCAAGTGAGACCTGAGAGGCAAGGACCTGTCCTCGGCTCCCTCCTTTGCTTGTGAGTGGCCGTCTTCTCCTCGTGTCTCTTCTCATTGTGTTCCCTCTGTGTGTCTGTCCCTGTTTCCCAATTTCCCCCCTCTTATAAGAACACCAGTCAGATGGATTAGGACCCACCCTAATGACCTCATTTTAGCTTGATTACCTCTGTGAAGACCCTACCCCAAATATGGTCACAGTTTGAAGTACCAGGGGGCTAGGATTTCACCATATATATATATATTTTCTTTTTTTTTTCCCCCCCTGGTTCCCTTGTTTTTATATATATATATATATATATATACACACACACACACACACACAAACACTTTTGGGAAAAGCCAGGATTTAACTAACACTTTAGATGGGTTTAGGGTGGGATTGCTGAGGCTCACGGGATTCCCAAAGCTCCAAACCTTGCCCAAGTAATGCCAGACTTTAGATCTAGTACCTGCTTCTGAGTATAAGGAGTGTGGACTTGGGTGTGGTGGGCATTCAAAGGATATGACTTGGAAATAGATGAAAGTAAATATGTGAAATAGCAATCCCATTGGGAAAATGGGCATGTATGTGCTGGTAGATTTTATATATTTGAACTCTGCCTACTTGCACTGTGTCATTTTTTTTTCTCATCCTTACAATTTTTTAAAATATCACAGCACCTACCTGTATGTCTCTGATAGACATTTAATTCTCACTGAATTAATGGGAGATTGTAGACCTTTCTAATAACTGCCAGTGAATGTTAAGATGTAATTACAATACCTTGATCTTTATATGGCTTATGACTTTTAGGAGCTCACATCTCACCAAGTACAACCTCGTTACTGTAATCCTCTTACCATCACTTGGACCTGACTTGGAGGTCTCACTGTTTCCATCTTGGGGGAGGAAAATCCGAGGAAGAGACTAGGAGGACCTGCTGTTTGACACCATGAAGAGGGCAGCCCTGCCCTGTCCCTTTGTCATCTCCATTGTTCTGGAGAGTTCTCTGTTGAGCTAGATTGTCTTCCAAAGCAGTCCTTCTGCTCTGTTTTAGCATCCCATGTGTACACTGGCTGGTGTCTGGGGCAGGAGCAGTTCTGGATGAATTCAGAAGAAAAACGACAAGACTCCTATTATAATGCACTGTTTATTATTGGATCAATGTGATCGATGTCCACCTGTCAGATCTGTAACATTATCTGGGAACCAGCAGATGGAGCTGTTACAGATAGCATTCAGCGGTCTGTTTATTCTCCTGAGCACGTGCTTCCATCCTGGGGGAAATACCCCTTCATTGTCCGAGCAGTGGGGTTGTTTGTACCCAGATGTTGAACATGCCTTTCTCTGGGCCCACGTCTGCAGAACCGGAAGGTCATTTAGGTGGGGAGGGGCAAGGTTTTTGTGTGGAAAAGGCCTGATGGCAGTCTTTTTACCTCCTGCAGGCCTCTGCATGGCAGGAATGGACACCTGCCGAGTGCAAGGAGAGTATTAGACACACTGATTTCTGAGAACTCCACACAGAAGCATTTAAGCCTGGCAGACTAGGGGCAAGAGAGAGGCTTTGGGCGATGATGACTCTTTTCATAAACACAGCATCAATATTGATAGACCCCAAGGGATGCATATGTAGAACGTCCCTTGGGATGTACAGGGACAGGGTGTCCAGGAGAACATGCGGTTCTGTCCATCCAGGCGGACACAACAGATGCTTCTTTGTGTCATGCAGGGTGGATGTAGGTTACTTTTTTCATCTTTGGCTTTTGAGGATACTCAGAAAACTTAACCTAGATCCACATTCTCTTTTATAATGGAGGGTTTCTTTTCCTAGGAGGAGGGGCACAGGGAACTTAGAAGCGATTTTCAAGTAGTATATGAAAGACCACTCACAGGAAGGATGGGGCTCTTGCTCTGCAACTCTGGTGAGGCCAGAAGGAGAGAAAATCTGTTTGGGCCCAGCATGAAGGACACGGAGTGACGAGATGTTCCAACAGCAAAGGCTGATAAATATTGAAACGTGTCCCCATGGCCTTTTTCTTAAGGGCAGTTAATGAATACTGGTTTGGCAAGCGGATCTCAGACACCGTAAGTGTGAGAGGAGGGAGAAAATGAACACTTTGTGGATAGTTTATGAATTATGAGTCTTTAAAACCTATGAGGTGACTTTCCTAAGGAAAGATGGTGTGAAGCTCAACAACATAAACTACTTTTTGAAATGTTCAGACCTTTAAAAACAAAGGCATCTTTTTTTCCTTTTTTAACCCATACTAGAAGCAATTAGTGGGATTTGGGTCCAAATGTTTGTTTTTTTCTAACTTACATCCCTTTATGAGTAAACTTTTAAATCATAATACGTGCTTGAGGAATGAGATGTTTATGGTTACAATGCTTTTGATTTAATATAGAACTAATATGATTTTTTTAAATTTTGTTTTAATGTAATTGGAAGTCTTCTAGAATGTGTTTGTCCAAGTTCTTCCAAAGTAATTTTAGTATTCTAAAGGTAATTGAGCATTTTAAGATGTAGTCTAAGATCTTGCAATTTCTGGAGTTTCTGTGCAGTTTTAGAGATGAAAAGAGTTGGTGGTTAGACTGTGTTCTGATCTAGGGACCACCCTGGGCCTCCCTCCTTGGAACAGGAGAAGTGGATTCTTCATCCCCCCAACAGAGCAGGGCATCCCTCTGATGGACGGTCACCTTTATCTGAGAGATGGCAGCCAAAAACCCGCCTGGGGTTCTGGTTGGTTCAGCTCTGCTCGGTTAAGTTCCGCTGAAGCCAGGACCCTCATCACTTCCCAGAGGATCTTGAAAGGAAAATGCATTTTTCTATTTAGATTTTAAAATTTATTATGATGTTTTCTCTAATAAATGGAAGTAAAGTACTTTGAAGAAGGATGACTTTTCTAGTTTGCAAAAAACCCCATATAGATAACACTGGATGTATGTTTACACATATATAATATACATCTATTCTCATATAGTCCATCTGTGCAATATTTCATGTCTCATATCATATAATACGCATTTCTCTGCCTTTTTCACTTACCAGTATATCTTGAAGATTTTTGCATATTTCTCCCTCTGATTTTTTTCTGGGTTGTCTTTTAATTTTATTTTATCAAATATAGTTGCTTTACAATATTCTGTTAATTTCATGTGTACAGCATAATGATTCAGTATACACACATATGTATTCTTTTCCAGATTTTTTTCAGGTTATTAGAAAATATTGAGTAGAGTTCCCTGTGCTGTAGGGTCCTTGTCGGTTGTCATTTTACGTATAGCAGTGTGTGTATTGATCCCAGTCTCCTAATTAATCCCTTCCCCCCTCGGTGGCTGTCAGTGTGTTTTCTGTGTCTGCAGGTCTAGTTCTGTTTTCTAAACAAGTTGATTTGTATCTTTTTAAAAAGATTTCACATGTAAGTGATATCATATTATATTTGTCTTTCTTTGTCTAGCTTACTTCAATTCCTTCATTCTTCTTAATGACTGCATAATATTCCACGATATAAATGCATCCTAATTTATTTAACTTAGCTCCTAAATGAGGGACATTCAGTTGTTTCCAGTTTTTCACTGTATTCAATATTGCACAAGGAAATCCTTGAATGTGAATAGTCCCCTATTACTTTCAATCTTTGAAGTCATAGGAGAGTATTCATTCAAAATAGTGTGCTAGAAGAATAATTTCCACGTTAAAAGTCTTACTTTAACATTTTTTAAGCATACTGCCAATCTAAGGCATTTGTTTATATGCATCCAGCTGCCAGTCAATAACATAGTTCCTGGAGGAAGTGCATCTTAAGAGAGATGAATAATTAAATCTTCAAGTGTCTGAACATCTCTTCATAGCATTTGAAAAGAACTCTCCTCCTTCCTTCTTATAACACTTTCACTCTCTTCACAGCCTGGACCAGCATTTATTAACCACAGGGAAAGTGCTGGGTGCATTGCAAATGAAGAAGGTAGTTGTTATCTGCTTTCTGCACCTCTGGGCACTTGCCCAGTGACAGCCAATCCTTCTGTATTTTTGCTGGTTTGTATATAAGACAGCAAGAACTTTCACCGCCCCTTCAAAGTCATTTCTTAAATGCTCCCCATAGGAAGAGGATCTGAAGACGGTGGTGGTGGGCCAAGATTCTACCCCGCTTAAGTTCAAGTGAGGAGAGAGTTCTCCAATTGTGGGGAATTGTGGACCAAGAGAGCGCAGAAGGGATGTGACACTGGGGGACTGAGAGAGGTTGGGGACTGAGAAGCCAGGACCAGGCTCACGTATGAGTTGCTGGGAACAGTGAAGAAGCCAGGGGAGAGGTGTTTGTTGGAAAGCAGAGGGCTTAGAAAATGGTATTGTAGGAGCAGTCAGATTGAATAGAAGGCACCAGAAAAAAAATGACAAAGGTAAAGGCAGTGACAATACCAGGAGACAGGATGATGGCGATTCTGTAATTAGGTATGATCTGAGATCAATACGGTCTGTTTGGTTTGACCTCCCTTATCCTTAACTCAAAAGCTACTCCAGCAGCATTTATTGGCAAGCTTTTTACCTGGGCACAGATATCATTTATAGCAAGCAGTATGGGATGTGGGTGTGTGTGTGGAGTCCTCGCACATACATACATTTTTCTGAAGAATTGTTTTAATGCAAGATTTGTGAATAAGTCTGGATTCTCAAAACACAGCAGAGCCCAAATGGAGAAGAGAAATTGCCTGAATGCCAGCTCTCAGGTGCCATGCCGGTTGTCTGCAGCAGGGGCCAGGTTTCCAAAAACCCGAAGATGTACTTAAGTAGAACATCTTGCCAGTTACACAGTTAGAAACAGTTTAAGGAAGGCTCCTCTTTCTCCTTGTGTTAAACTGTTGGTAACATTAATTTTTTTTTTTGATATGAAAACTACAGATCTATTGTGGAGTACAGGGCAAAATTCATGTGACTTTTTAATAAGCTGTCTGGGAAATTTTGAAGCTGCTGCTAGTTGCCTCAAACTATATTAACCAAATAAGCCCCAAAGTTTATTTTTATGTACTTTAATCTCTGTTTTTCATCATTTTTTTCCATCTGAAATGTCTGGTGGGCCATCTAGACTTCCTTTCTTTAAAAATGACACAGTCTATGGAATGCCTATCTTTGCCATTTAAAAACAAAGACCCAGGCAGATTTTATGGAATTTCATACTTCCTCCCTACACAGCATTTGCTGGCTCAGACACGTTTCTTTAAAGAAAATCGGGAGAAGAAAGCCAGCTTGAGAACCTTGCAGACCAGCTGACTCTTGAATGGTTTCTACAGTTGGCCAGATGTTCACTCTCACCCCTTCTGGTTGCCTAGGTGGTAATGTCCATGAACGCACCAAACCTAAAGGAAAGAGTATTTTGCCTGGGTCTGGGACTTTCTGGGCACAGAGCTCCTTTCGCCAGGAGAGGACACAGCCAGCCCTCGGCCAGGTCTGAGCTCACCTGGATGGAGTTATTTCAGGTAGAAATATGGTGTTTGTCCCAGGCACAAATAGACATAGGCTGCTTGCCATCTCCCCAAATGGCCCATGATGGCACAGGGTGCCTGGCAGCAAACTCCACTCCCCAGCCCCTCCAAAGGCACTCTGGACGATGGAAGCCCAGCAGGAGCTGAGACACTAGCTCCCCTCCCCCGCCTTACTCAGCAAGCTCAGCAGAGCCACAGAGCACACACACCTGGATGCAGCAGATGGTGCCTCGGTGCTATTGTTATTTTGCAGCCTGGCTGAATGGCAAGCTGAACAGGCAGGGCCAGCTTGGAGACCACTGCGGTTAAACAGGGCACGGTGTCCCCTCGGAAGGGGCGCCACCATGTTGGTGGAATCAAGGATGGCGCCTCAGAGAGGAAGGGAGGACAGCTGAGATCTTTCAGAAGCACTTTTTATATAATGACCACGAATGGGTGATAGCCAGGGCATGGCCTGCGGGCCGGTACTGTTCATGCCTCCTGTTAGCAGCTTCCTGGAGGACCAATGGCTACTGCTCACGGGGATCTTAGGCCTCTGTTGCTTACAGCAGCCAGAGTTGCCATCTGCATGCAGGAACATTATAGATATATCAAAACTGTTAGAGTTGTTGTTTAGTCTCTCAGTCATGTCCGACTCTCTGCCACCCCATGGACTGTAGCCTGCCAGTCTCCCCTGTCCGTGGGATTTCCCAGACAAGAATAGTGGAGTGGGTTGCCATTTCTTTTTCCAGGGGAATCTTCCCGACCCAGGGATTGAACCCACATCTCCTGCTTGGCCGGCGAATTCTTGCTAAGTCGTGTCCGACTCTTTGCCATCCCATGGACTGCAGCCCACCAGGCTTACCCGTCCTGCTTATATATATATATATATATATATATATATATATATATATATATATATATATGCATAAATATATATATATATATACACGTATATAGAGAGTTGACAAAACTTCTCGGCCAATCCAATACTTAATTTGCCACTTCCAAACTATGACTACTCTGCAAAATTATTTAGATGAAACAGGTCTGATTGACAAGCACACAGCCTGTGTGTGAGAACTTCTGAGGCAAGGTGATGAGAAGATCCTGGATGGTTGTACTCATCCTTAACATGCAAAGACAGCCACGTGTTGGAAGCTAATACTCTAGCAAGGCTGAAATCTATTATTATTTCAGAGTATTAGCATTGTTTGGGGTAGAATAACTTAACCGTAATGACACTTTGAGAAATCAATATGACACAAGAGTCAGTGTGCATTTTCTTAAAGATGAACTGGCTGATGGTTTGAGCAAGGTTTTAACAGAAGGAATAAGCAAATTTCAAAAGTAAATGAATCAGAAACTGATAAGCAAGGAATACATTTGTAGCACATAAATGATTTTGGCTTAGCTTGTGATTATCACCATATTGTTCTAGAAATAAATGTTATGCTCTTTTCCTTTGTGTTCAGATTATTCCACATGTCCTATAGTTGCTCACATGCGCTACATTTTTAAGAAACTTGTCACTCATTACCAAGAAAATCAGATGTCCTTATCTTAAAAGATGCTCAATTTAGTATTGCTCAACAAGCTAGTATGAAAAGTTGAAGATGGAGAGACAAAAGGATGGATTTTTTAGGATGAAAGAAAAAAACGATATCTTCCCTAAGATTCCCTACTCTTTTTCTCAAGGTGAAAATAGCTTAATTTTTTGTTGTTAATTATAAGAAAATTAAATACTTGTTGAAAGTAATTTAACCCATAAAGTAAAAGGTGACGCACTTCTGTAATTCTACCCTAGAGAGATCAAAACTGTTAACAATTTAGTACATGTATGTCTCAATTTTAACTGCACAAATATGAGTCACTATGTATAAGTAAAATAAATGGGGTTGTTCACTATTTACTGTTCTATAAACTGCTTTTCCATCTGACTAGATCTCTAGGATGCCTTTCCATGTCAGTAAATACAGATCTGGCATTAAAAATGATGTTCCCTCATTTATTTCACTAGTTCCCTGCTGACATATTTAGCTAGTTCCAATTTCCTACTTTTATAATAAACATTTCAGCCATTATTTTGTATCTACCTTAGTGTATATATTTTCAATTATGTTCTTAGGATAAATTACCATGGGAGTTTTGCTGTTTTTTTTTTCCTAAAGAATTTTAAAATACTTATGTTTTCAGGTCTAAACTCTAAACCTCTCTTAACCTTCCACATATGTATGAGTATGTTAAATCGCTTCAGTCGTGTCTGACTCTTTGCGACCCTATAGACTGTACCCTCCAGGCTCCTCTGTCCATAGGGTTCTCCAGGCAAGAATCATCCACTTGGTGAAGCTGAATTCAGGGCTGAATTTATTCTGTCATCAGTGGTCATGTAGGCAGAATTCTAAAGTGGCCCCCAAGATGCCAGTCCCTCTGCTGAATGCCCCTGTATGATTCCTGCCATTGAGTGTAGGGCAGAATATGGTGGGACCTCTCTCCTGTGGATGGGTTATTATTCAGTTGATTTTGAGTTTTTCATGGGGAAGATTATGGGTGGACCTAACCTAATCAGGTGAGTATCATTTGCCAGAAAGGAAACCAACAGCCATGATGGAACTGTCCAGGGGCCGAGTGGCAAATGGTCAGGAACCTTGAGTGGCTTCTAGGAGTCGCATTGGGTTCCTGGCCAGAGACATCAGTCCTACAACCACAAGGAACTAAATTGTTCCAGTGAATGTAGAAGAAGACCATGAGCCTTGAATGAGAATTTCAGCTCCAGGTTCACATTTGACTTCAGTCTGGTGAGTCCTCAAGCAGAGGGACCCAGCCAACTCGTACTTGGCTTAACTTTGTCTCATATAAGTAGCTATGTTTGTGGTAATTTATTACACAGAATTTAAAAAGCTAGTATCACAGCAAATAGAGGCAGGGCATTGCCATTGTGTTCTGGAGTTTTCTTGTGGCTGTCACACCTGGGGACATGAAACCTCCCTAAGTACCCACCCTTTGCACAGATGTGGTGGGCCAGGCTGGTTCAGGTGGGCACTTCTGCTTTCCCTGGACATTGACTGGGACTTCCAGGAACTATTTAACCAGCAGCTGCTCTGAACTGGAAGGTCCAAGACTCATCACTCACATGTCTGGTGCCCTGGAGGGTGTGGCTGTGACACTGGCCTGACGTTCAGTGCCTCAGGAACTTTCCCCCTGGTCTTTTGAACAAGCAGGTGAACTTCCTGCATGGTAGCTTAGGGTTCCAAGAGTGAGTGCTCCAAGAAGCAGGAAGTAGAATTTTCTCCCTCTCTTGAGGATCAGACTTGAGTCTGGCACTGTGTTACTTTCACCACATTCTGTGGGTCGTTGTGGTCCCAGAGTCTGCTCACAGGGGGTTAGGGACCCAGTCCCACCTCCCAGGGGGCGGGGTGTCAAAGAAAGTGTGGCCCAGATGGAGTGTCCCATGGGTCCAACTGCTGAGCGGCAAAACCCCACGAGTGTAGTTGCAGTTTTCTATTTCTGTTCCCTACACAGCCTTCCAAAGAAGGTGTCCAGTTTGTATAATTCTTTTATTCTTCTCATGATGTTTGTCTTGATTGTATTTACTGAAATGCCATTTTCTGATTAATCTAAAAATAAAATTTGAGCTTGTATTTTGTGTGTCTTTTTAATTTTATTTTTCTGATAATTCATTGTCATTGTATTTTACAAAAATTTTGGTCTGAGGCTGATTGAAAGTTGAAAAAAGAAACCCCTGGTGGTTCCCGTCAGATAGTTTGAGCAGTGCTGGTTCAGGAGACTAAGTTCTGGGGGCCATGTGTGATATATCTGGGTGGACTTGTGGATGAACTGAGGCAGTGGAGCTGGGTGGTGGGGCTGGGATCCAGGCTGAGCTGTTTGGAACCTGGGTGTCCATTCAGTGAAGGAATAACTTTTTCTTCTCCCACACATGGGCAAACCTGCTGGGTGTTTCTCCCCCAGATGGACAGCGGTCCACTGACAAGTCATGAGCCTAGACAGGAGGGGAGTCATTTCTGACAGATAAGAGACTCCTGATGGCATGTGTGGAGCCCCCTAGCTCTTCATCATCAGGACATCAACAAAAAGGTTATTTAGAGTTAAATGTAGAGGCTTACTCCGGGGACTTCCCTGGTGATCCACTGGTTAAGACTCCATGCTCCCAAAGCAGGAGTAGATCCCACAGGCTACAACTAAGAGTTTGCCTGCCACAACCAAAGATCTTGCATACCACAACTAAGACCTGGTGCAGCCATAAAAGAAAAAAAAAAAGGAAATTCCATCCTGGGAGGGGCAGAAACTACAATCAGATTGCATGCTTGCATGCTAAGTTGCTCAGTCATGTCCAGCTGTTTGTGATTCCCCTGGAGGAGGGTATGGCAACCCACTCCAGTATACTTGGGAAATCCCATGGATAGAGGAGCCTGGTGGGCTGTAGTCCATAAGGGTTGCAAAGAGTCAGATACGACTGAATGACTAACACTTTCAGATTGTGTTGACCAATACGAAAGCCACTAGTCACATAGCACTATTTAAAATAAACTTAATTACAATTGAGTAAAATAAAAATTCTGTTTCTTATTGTACCAGTCACACTGCAATGGTCCGTGGCCGTAAGTGCCTAGTGGCTGTCGTATTGGACAACACAGATGCAGGATGGAGCCATCAGCACTGGGACTTCTGTTGGGCAGCCCTGGAAGGGCCCCATCATGGAAGATGCGTGCCCCCACGTCTTTGCTTTGTTTAGATTCAAGGGTTGAAATAATGGTGATAAATAGTTGAAAATTTGAGGAGGATAGATTTAGCTTCGTATTAGGAAAACCTTCTGAACAGAAACAGCTGTTCAGAGGTGCCTTGTAGGCAGTGAGTCCCCCTGTTACCAGGAGAATTCAACTCTGGGTGAAGGGCTTTGGTTGTCTTTTCTTCTCTGAAGGCTTCTCCATGCTGTGAAAGGTATCCTTTATAAAATATATATATTTTTCTGTTCTAGCTGCTAAGCATTGCACTTTCCTTATATGATCACATTAATTATTTTAACAATTCTGCAAGTCAGGTAATGTCATCTATCCCCTTCTTACAGATGAGGAAACAGAATCAACCAGGTAAGTTGCCTAAGTTCTGGTAAGTGCAATGGATCGATGAATTTTGTGGGGTCTGATCCCAAGCTTTTAATAGACTCCCTTTAATCTTTTTTTTTTTTAAAATAGATCTTTAAAAAGTATTTATCTATTTATTTGGCCATGTACAGTCTGCTTTGTGTCCTGTGGGATCTTTTGTTGTGGTGCGTGGATTCTCTAGTTGTGCCACATGGACTTAGCTACCCTGCGGCACGTGGGGTCTTAGCTCCCAACCAGGGATAGAACCCATGTCTCCTGAATTGCAAGGCACATTCTTAACCACCAGACCACCAGGGAAGTTCCTGCTGTTTAATCTTGAAACTAGCAGATGCCCACTAGATACTGCTTGATTGAACAAACTGCACCAAATATATTAGTTCCTGAGAAACAAACAATATTCTTGGGTGGTTTACATAATATGATCCCAACTGAGTGAAAATAAATTATGTATAGAACAAAGGAATACTAGTGACAAAATATTAATGACAAATATGATGATATATTAATGTAATAGTTGCCTTGGTAGGATTAGAGTTCATTTTTCCTTTTTGAAAAAATACAATGGATACTGCTATTTACTCAACAAAGCAAACTTTACTTAAAAATATCAGGTGGGCACTAAGAGAATTTAGTGAACACAGAGAGTTGTAATTAACTGTGTGTGCCTGCTGTCACTTCAGTTGTGTCCAGCTCTCCTCTGTCCATGGGATTCTCCAGGCAAGAATAGTGGAGTGGGTTGCTGTGCCCTTTTCCAGGGGATGTTCCCCACCCAGGGATCGAATCCGTGTCTTCTGTGGCTCTTTGCATTGGCAAGCGGGTTCTTTACTGCTAGCGCCACCTGGGAAGCCCCCCAGTTAACTGTGGCTGGAGGACAAACCACCTTGAACATAGCAGCTTAGGCAGCAAGTTGTTTCTCATGCTTCTGAGGGTAGGCTGGGTAGTTTCTTGGGTGGTCTCCCTGGGCTCACGTCTGCAGCTGCATTCAGCAGGAGGTGAATGAAAATTTCCCATGGCTCTCATTCAGAGCTCTTGTTGAGAACCCAGCTCCCACCATGGACTCCTTCTGTGCCTTCAGCTCTGGGAGCCTTGCTTCTTGGTGAGACTGGCATCAGGAGACCCTTTGAAAGAGGAGAGTGGGCAATATCCAGAGTGGGCCGGGTTCCCATCTTAGGGCATCCAGACAGAGCCTGTGGGGTTGGATGGGCCCTCCAGTTAGGGGCCACTCTGCTTTTGGAGGACTTGCTTTGGTTCAAGCTCATTATACCGTGGGTGTTCACTGAGCTCAGAGCCTTCAGGGCCACCTGCTGGTCATCAAATTAATACCTTACAGTTGCCAACCATTTTGTCAGTTTTTGCCCTGAGCGTTTGCAAAGCCTCTTACTTTGGCCCAAAGTTCCAGAGCTGAAGACATAGGGAATTTTCTTATGGAGGTCACCTCACAATGAAAACAGTGAATGTTTCTTCAGTGGCCCCCTTTTCTGTCTATTGTTGCATAAATAACTAAAGTGTGTTGGCAGTCATGGCCTCTTCTATATCTCAGACCTTTGGATTGTGAACTCATTCATCTTGCCTCGTGGTTGCAAAGTGGCTGCTCCCCTCTGTAGGCCTCACATTTGCTTTCCAGGCAAGGAGAAAGACGGACTCACCAAGGGGCAAAGAAAGTGTATTCATCAGGAAGGTACAACTTTCCTAAAGGCCTCATCTGGTAGACCTCTCACTGGCAAGCATCAGAGCCAAGTCCTCTGACCCTGCCAGCTGCAAAGCAGCTGGGAGGAGAGGGTCCTGGGTGGGCTGGCCCACAATTGGCATGTCCCCCATAGTCAGTTACCTTCTCAAGGTGGTCTATATCCATATAACGGGCACCTTCTGCACACCACTGTCTCCCAGACAATCACAACCAGAGACGGAGCTCTGTCTGATATTAGGGACGCTTGTGGGGCTGCTCCAAGCGAGCCTGCATCTACCATTTGCTCCCTAGGCCCTGCTTCTGACAATTACCCTCACTGTCTTTAATTGTCTCTTAAAGACAGAGGACATTTTGGAGATCAGTCTTTACCCATAGGCTTCCCTCTTGGCTCAGCTGATAGAGATTCCACCTGCAATGTGGGAGACCTGGGTTTGATTCCTGGGTTGGGAAGATCCCCTGGAGAAGGGAAAGGCTACCCACTCCTGTATTCTGGCCTGGAGAATTCCATGGACTATACAAGTCCAGGGGTTCGCGAAGAGTCGGACACAACTGAGTGACTTTCACTTATTTACCTGCAGGCACAACATGGCTTTGCACTTAGTTTGTGCTTCATATGTATTTGTTGATTTTTAGAAATAATTGGATTTCTTTCCTCTCTTGTCTGAAGATCATTCCAGGCTGTTCCAGGGCTGGTCATTGGGAAGAGGCAACAGGACAACAGTTGCTGGAACACAGGGACATTTGCCTTTTCTTCAATGTGGCCAAGACAGTAGCATCATCTTGATGGAAATTCCTCCCAGAGGCTGATGCTTTGTGCTCACATCTCTTTCTTTCTATCTCTCGCTGGGTCTGGGTCAGCAGGTGCACCCAGATATACTCAGTAGCTGACTTGGTGACAGAATGAAGTAAAAACCAAAAAAACCACAAGCTCTGCCTTTCACCTGATGCCCTCTGCATTCACAGGGCTGTTTAAATAGACGGGGTTATTAGTGTGTATTTGTCCCTTTCTCTCTCATTCTGCTTAATCATTGTCAGGAGGGTCAGAGAATGGTCTGCTAAGTCGCTTCAGTCGTGTCCGATTTTTGACGGCAGCCCACCAGGCTCCACCGTCCCGGGATTCTCCAGGCAAGAAAGGGCCTCCAAAGAATGAGGTGAAAGCGGGTCAGTCGTGCCGACCCAGCGACCCCAGGACGGAGCCCACCAGGATCCTCCGTCCATGGGAAGACTGGGGTGGGGTGCCATTGGATGTTGACAAAAGCCTGGAATAACTAACTTAGGGCTAAACCTCTAACCAGGATTGGGAGGAGGGACAGCTGCTTCCCCAGGGTGCTCGTGGATCCTAATGAACCCTCAGCAACCCTAAGAGCTGCCTGGCATCGGTGGGCCTCCGGCCGCTCTGCTGGGGCAGTTTTGTACCACAGATTGATTTGTATGTTCTCATTGTAACCATTCTGAAGCCTCAATTTCCGAGGTCTTCCATGGCACACTATAATTTCAGGATTGACAATGATGCCGACAAGAGTGAAAAGAAAACATATTTAAGGAAACAGGAATTTCTCTCAACCTTTATTTTGACATTCAGCAGTAGATGATGGATGTTTTAAATTACTTCTGATAAGAAGCTATCAGTAGGAGCTATTTTGTTTCAGAGATACCTGGCAGGTCAAAAACATACTCAAATTGAACAAATATTCTCAAATTAAGTACGGAGAATAGGGAGGCCAAGTAACTCGTGCCGCCAAAAGAAAGGGAATTCAAAGGGACACAGTTACTGCTGCAGTGAGCCAGACTGCACAGGGACAGACAGCTGGGGTGGCCAAAGTGAAACCAGGCTCTGGCTGGTTTAATCTAGAAAGAGCTGAAGCTGCTTAGGAGGAAGCAGAGACCCAGCTCCCAGGCTGTCAGGAGAGCTGGTTGGCTAGGCTGCATGAACAAGTCATTTAAAGGACCCTTCAGTTTCACGTGTTTTCCCTAGTCACTAAATCTCTCTGAGGCCTTAGTTTCCCCATTCGTAGAATGTGATGGTAACATCCTTGTCAAAGAGTGAAGGAGGTGTGCACATGAAGCTGCTTCAGCAACTGTGATGCTTTACTTTGGTTAAGTACTATCTGCTCTCATAGTAAAGGCGGTTAGGTGTATCTCCTTTGCAAACCATTTTCAAGCTATTAGAAGTTGTAAATTTTGTATATACACAAAATATAGGTATATGGTATATGCATTATTTTAAATAATTGTCACTGTATACACATTTATTGAGCCCCTACTGTGTACTGGGCACTGAGCTTGGTGCAGGAGAGGAAAACCAGTGAGGAAAAGTTCCTATAATGCTTCTTCGTAGCATCATGACCCATGTTGCCTGTTACTGTTCATAAATAATGTTGAAAACTATGGATTTTTTTAAATACAAAGAATTTATTTTATTGTTATGCTTTATGTAAAGTATACAAAGTATTCCTGTTATTGCTGTCTGCTAGTCTCTTGTGTAGTAATTCATGCATATGGAACCAAAGGTTCAAGTTGTAAAGGAAGACAGTCTTTTTGTGAATTCACAGGGCATTCACAGGCATCCAGGAAGCAGATCCTAAAAAGAAGATTTGAGTGCAAGATGTTTATATTGGAGAATGGATGTGTGAGCACATGGAAATGACCAGGGGTTGGGGAGTTACCTGTGTGTGTGTGTGTGTGTGTGTGTGTGTGTGTGTTCCAGGTATGTTTGGGAAGGGGAACTCTGTAGCCACCCAGATGGGGCTTGGTGGACACCTTATACATTTGGCTTTTTAGCTATTAATAAATTGACCATATTTATACATATTTATACTGAAAGTGAAAGTCACTCAGTCATGTCCGACTCTTTGCGACCCCATGGACCATACAGTCCATAGACTTCTGCAGGCCAGAATACTGGAGTGGGTAGCTGTTCCCTTCTCCATGGGATCTTCCCAACCCAGAGATCGAACCCAGATCTCCTGAATTTCAGGCAGATTCTTTATCAGCTGAGCCACAAGGGCAACCTATATTTATACTGCCCTGCTGATAAAGCTGAAACACTCTGGCTGGACACTAACATGTAGCTGTAAAATATTCAGTGGGTTTTGAGTATAAAAATCCCTAATGTAGATCATGAATAAACCCTGATTATGGTAAGCTGCCCCACTCCAGAACTCTTGCCTGGGGGATCCCATGGATGGAGGAGCCTGGTAGGCTGCAGTCCATGGGGTTGCGAAGAGTCGGACATGACTAAGCGACTTCACTTTCACTTTTCACTTTCATGCGTTGAAGGAAATGGCAACCCACTCCAGTGTTCTTTCCTGGAGAATCTCAAGGATGGGGGAGCCTGGTGGGCTGCCGTCTCTGGGGTCGCACAGAGTCGGACATGACTAAAGTGACTTAGCAGCAGCAGCATGGTAAGCTGATCCTGTTTGCCTGAGAATGACTAAGAATCAAGCAGGTGACCTCACTTGGGCCAGTGAGATGTGGGCAGGGCTGGGTGCTTTGCAGGGAAATTTTCCTTTCTCTTAAAAAAAGAAAAAGTCCTGTTTATTACTGAAGGAACAAACATTGGAAGCGACCTATCTTTTGTTATGTGAGATCATGTATTTTCTTTATTGTTGGAGCCGAGTTGGACTTTCTGTGACTTGAGAGCATCCTAACACAGACATGTTCTTTGAGCACCCACAATGTATCAAGCAGAATGACAAGCATGTTCGGAGCATTACTTCATTTAACTTCACACATTTTCTCTAGAGGCAGATATTGTTGTCTTTACTGATGAGGACCTTAAGGTCCATGAAGGTGAAGTAAGTTGTTGAAGTCACAGAAAATGACCAAGCTAGGATTTGAGCCTGGATTTTCCAACTCTAGAGCTTGGATTCTGAAATCATGGCTGTACTCTTCTCGAATGGACAACAATCATCATAGTAGGACAGATTTCCTTATTTGAAAAGTCTGAATAAAGGATCTGATACCTAAAACCATCATATGATGAATTAAAAAGCAACTGGCCTCATCAGGGAAACTTTTGCAACATGTAAATACATGAATGGATGATAGACAAAGGGTTAAGAGCCTTAATATAGAAACAGATTTTACAAGTAAAAGATATTTGTAAGAATTTTTAACACAAAAAAGAAAATTGAAAAAATTTATATTTTCAATGGGCAAAAGGAGAAATACATTTGACCAATGAATAAAAGAAATAACCTTAATCAAAAACATAAAGAAACAGGGACCAATGTGCATATAAAATTGGTAATGAGGAAAGAAAAGTGTATTAATGGCTAGTGCTGGCAAGGAAGCAGTGAATTTAGCATTCTCATAAACTGCTGCATATAAAAATTGGTATCTTGATGCTTGTCTTAGATGAAAAAATTTTTCTTTTCATTCAGTGATTTCAACTTCTAGGAACTTACTCTAATGAGAGATGTGCCCAATACGTTATGCTCAAAGATGTGCAAACCACAATTATAGTATAAAAACTGGATACAGTCTACGTGTTCAAGGATTGAAGAGCAGAGTACATCATGGCTTGGCAGGCTGGTCCATTGTGTCACCCGGGAGTGATTCCATATCCCACAGGGAGGGAGGCTGTTGGGGCTGAAGCTCAGGCTCCATGGGTCCATCAGTTTTGTATCCTCTAGCCTTCAGAATGCATCTTTGGTCCTGATGTTGCCTTCTGGGAGAAGAAGTTGCACAGCTTCAGCTTCACGTGTTTCACATCAGGAAAACGGAAGAGTCAGGGGCTGTGTTTGCATTAGGAGAGCAGTGTTCCCCAGCCAGCCCTGGCTGACTCCCATTTCCACCCCACAGGCCAGAACTGTGCTTGGCTAATATTTCAGCATACACAGAATTTTTCAGAATATTTCAGAATACACAGAAAAACTGTACAAAAAGATCTTCACGACCCAGATAATGACGATGGTGTGATCACTGACCTAGAGCCAGACATCCTGGAATGTGAAGTCAAGTGGGCATTAGAAAGCATCACTACGAACAAAGCTAGTGGAGGTGATGGAATTCCAGTTGAGCTATTTCAAATCCTGAAAGATGATGCTGTGAAAGTGCTGCACTCAATATGCCAACAAATTTGGAAAACTCAGCAGTGGCCACAGGACTGGAAAAGGTCAGTTTTCATTCCAATCCCAAAGAAAGGCAATGCCAAAGAATGCTCAAACTACCGCACAATTGCACTCATCTCACAGTCTAAGAAAGTAATGCTCAAGATTCTCCAAGCCAGGCTTCAGCAATATGTGAACCATGAACTTCCTGATGTTCAAGCTGGTTTTAGAAAAGGCAGAGGAACCAGAGATCAAATTGCCAGCATCCACTGGATCATGGAAAAAGCAAGAGAGTTCCAGAAAAACATCTATTTCTGCTTTATTGACTATGCCAAAGCCTTTGACTGTGTGGATCACAATAAACTGTGGAAAATTCTGAAAGAGATGGGAATACCAGACCACCTGATCTGCCTCTTGAGAAATTTGTATGCAGGTCAGGAAGCAACATTAGAACTGGACATGGAACAACAGACTGGTTCCAAATAGGAAAAGGAGTACGTCAAGGCTGTATATTGTCACCCTGCTTATTTAACTTATATGCAGAGTACATCATGAGAAATGCTAGACTGGAAGAAACACAAGCTGGAATCAAGATTGCTGGGAGAAATATCAATAACCTCAGATATGCAGATGACACCACCCTTATGGCAGAAAGTGAAGAAGAACTAAAAAGCCTTTTGATGAAAGTGAAAGTGGAGAGTGAAAAAGTTGGCTTAAAGCTCAACATTCAGAAAACTAAGATCATGGCATCTGGTCCCATCACTTCATGGGAAATAGATGGGGAAAACAGTGGAAACAATGTCAGACTTTGTTTTTCTGGGCTCCAAAATCACTGCAGATGGTGACTGTAGCCATGAAATTAAAAGACGCTTGCTCCTTGGAAGAAAAGTTATGACCAACCTAGATAGCATATTCAAAAGCAGAGACATTGCTTTGCCAACAAAGATTCGTCTAGTCAAGGCTATGGTTTTTCCTGTGGTCATGTATGGATGTGAGAGCTGGACTGTGAAGAAGGCTGAGCACCGAAGAATTGATGCTTTTGAACTGTGGTGTTGGAGAAGACTCTTGAGAGTCCCTTGGACTGCAAGGAGATCCAACCAGTCCATTCTGAAGGAGATCAGCCCTGGGATTTCTTTGGAAGGAATGATGCTAAAGCTGAAACTCCAGTACTTTGGTCACCTGATGCAAAGAGTTGACTCATTGGAAAAGACTCTGATGCTGGGAGGGATTGAGGGCAGGAGGAGAAGGGGATGACAGAGGATGAGATGGCTGGATGGCAAGATTGACTCAATGGACATGAGTCTGAGTGAACTCCGGGAGTTGGTGATGGACAGGGAGGCCTGGCGTGCTGCGATTCATGGGGTCGCAGAGTTGGACATGACTGAGTGACTGAACTGAACTGAATATTTCAGCAAGGGTCACCATCCCTTTTGTCCCATGATGGACTCCTGCCCAGAGGAACCTCTTCTGAGTTCTGTTTTTTTGAACCACGTATGTGTTCCTAGGGGAGCACACACTTCCATCATAGTAACTTTGTGGCGTGATCTGATACCTAGTAGGAGATGCCTTCCACATCATTCCTTAGGAGAAATCATGTCACCTCTGGCACTTGAGTGTTCAAGAGCCATCTTAAAGTTCCTCCTTTTCCTTTCAGAATTATGACGGTAATGGTACTAACTTAGGGGTTAGTTTGGCCAATATCACACAATAGAGTGCTCTCAAAATAGTCATTGGACCTGTTCTAACTTACTTAGTGAATCACTTGCTTCACATCTTTGACCTATTTCTGTTTTAACAGTTATAAATAGCACTTGAACAATCACCTTTGTATATAAATCTTGCAAAAATCTCTGATGATTTTCCCACTATCAATGCCTAAATGATATTTCTAAAAAGTTGTCGGGTCAAAGTGTATGCCAATTTTTAAGGCTTTTTTTTAACACATATTGTCGAATTTCCCTCCAGAAAGGCTTAAACCATGATTAGTTGCTAGTGGTAAAGAGCACACTTGCCAAGGCAGGAGATGCGGGTTCCATCCCTGGGTCGGGAAGATCCCCTGGAGGAGGAGATGGCAACCCTCTCCAGTATTCCTGACTGGAGAATCCCATGGACAGGAGCCTGGGGGGCTACAGTCCATGGGGTCGCACAGAGTGGGCCATGACTGAAGCGACTGAGCATAGAGCACAGTGGGATTTAAAATGTTTCTGCCAGCCTGGTATGTTGTTTTCATCTTAATGTATTGTTAATGCACTGAATCACACGTGCTTACTATATTTTATTGTCCTTATCATATAAAAGTAGTATTTCGGGGGGTGAGAGGATTGCCTCAGGGAGGGGATATATGTGTACTTGTAGTTGATTCACCTCGTTACACAGCAGAAACCAACACAACATTGTAAAGCTATTATCCTCCCACTAAATATAAATTTTAAAATCAATTATATTAAAAAAGCTAGGAAAAAAAAAGAATCTGGAAACGCTTTATGTACTGAAATAGAAAGACTTCCAGTTCACAGCATTAAGTAAAAAAAAAAAAAAACAACAACTAAAGAACACCACAAGAAAAAAAATTTTTTTTTGTAAAGAGCTCTTACAGGGGAAAAAAACACACACACACACACACAGAAAAGAATACTGTTCTATTGTTTGTCCACTGGATGTTTAATAATTCTAGTGAATTGATGAGAGAGAAGCCTTGGACTTTGGAGGGTCCATAGCAAAGACGCGCTTGGGGAAGTGAAGGGCTAAGTGTCCCAGGGCCGAATAAGACAGAGATGGTGATGGGGCACTGGGATCTAGCCACATTCCTACAGGTGGTGTTTGCTGAGCTCTGGTTGATTTTCAAGGCCTGAGATGCCCTCTGAGGCTGGAGCTGTGTGTCATCCCAAAGGAATAGATTCATACTTGGAATTCAGATGCCATGGATGAGTACTGTTAAAAAGACCTTTTAGGGGCTGGCTACCACTTCTGTCTATTCTTAAAAAAAACAATGACTTTTAACTGTGGTAAAATGCCTGGAACATAAAACTCACCATCTAACATTATACATTTTTATCTTCACATTGGTGTACACCTCTCACCCCCGCCCTCCTCCGGACGCTTCTCATTCATTATTCTACTGTGTAGAATAGTGTACTCT
This sequence comes from Tragelaphus eurycerus, assembly GCA_935064755.1. Classification (NCBI taxonomy): domain Eukaryota; kingdom Metazoa; phylum Chordata; class Mammalia; order Artiodactyla; family Bovidae; genus Tragelaphus; species Tragelaphus eurycerus. Next base: position 87,418 of record CAKXYN010000385.1, read on the forward strand.
GTACCTGGTAAACAACAAATCCCCATTTCTCACACTCCCTCCAAGCCCTGGCATCCATCATTCTACTTTCTGACTCTGAGTTTGCCTTTTAAGTACCTCATGTTAGCACAATCATACAGTGTCTGTCCTTTCGTGACGGGCTTCTTTCACCCAGAAAAATGTCCTCCAGGTTCATCCCTGCTACAGCCTGCATCAGAGTTTCCCTTTTTTTTTTTTTTTTAAGGCTGAATAATATTCCTGTTTACTCTTTGCGTCCCCTTTGGGGACTCAGAGGCCTTGTAAGTTGGTGGGGATGACTGGGGTGTGCGTGACACCCAACCCCAGACAGAACTTATGGGAAAGCTCATGGCCTGAGGGCCCCAACCTGCCAAACAGCAGCATCAAACTCTGTTGGACCTTTCTCACTCCTGTCCACACCTGCGCCTCTTGGGTCCTGAAGGGAGATCAGGGCTCCTCTCTCACGTCATCGGGAAGGATTGGTGGGCTGAGAGGTACCCTTGGGTGTCCCCTGAACCCTTTCAGAAGCCAAACATGTGTGGTTTTTCTGTAAACAGGGCCTCTGTCTTTTTTGGGGTGGTGGTAATGAGGTTTGTTACAGTACAGAGATGATAAAGAGAGGTGTAAAGGGCAGCTGTAAAGGAAAATATCTATTATGAAGTGGGAATTCCTTTTCTTTTTTAAATGTAGAGATTGAGTACATTTTTTTTTTAAATCCACATACACCTCTTTAGATAAATAAGCCCCCTGAAATGGAATGGCCATTCTCTCGCAAATTCTTAGTCCTGAAAAGGGTTGTTTTTTTTTTAAAAAAAAAGAGTATTTTTCTTGCTTCCTCCTCCCACGAAGCTGAATGAGTTTATTTATCCAGCTCTCACTTTAGGTGTGAACTTTAAATTAAACACTTACAGCATTATCAATTAATGTAAGAGAAAACCATCCAACGAGGGGAGTGAGCCGGCTTGAAACCCCTGGGGGAGAATTGAATGCAGATAAAAGGGGTTCAACAACATGATCTTCCTGTCCTGTACTCCAGGGAGATTTTCCTTGAACTGGTTCACGTAGTCAAAAGCCGTCCATTCTTTTCTGAAGGACGGTGGAGATAATTTTAATCATAATGGAGACTATATGCGTGCAAGTCTTTAGAAGGATGAACAGAGAGAGTTGGTGTGGCGAAGGATTTGTAGCTGGCCGGCTTTACAGCCCACATTAACAGGCGGAATCTACCCTCACCGATGCCCTGGATGACTAAGAAAAGTGACGCGAGGCTCTGTGAGAGGCCACGGATGTTAAGCATGTTAACATTTCCATTATGTCTAAAAGCAGAAAATGGAACAAATAATGCAGGTTGGGTTTTCTCCCCCACCCCCTCTAATGTATGCCAGAATGTCACAGGAACTCATTGTCTGCAATGAATACAAAAATATGGGCAATTCAGGCCAAACAATGCAAACGCCTGTGATTCCATAAAAGCATCTCACTCGCATTAAGTTCATCTGGCTTGGTTTTACCCTTATTTATTCCTCCCCAGTAAGGCTGTTTCTTGACTAGTGTGATCTTGAAAGTTTAAGCTGTGCCCAGAATGGCTTCTCCTCTCCCTTCCGGCTTTCTCGGTGTTTATATTCTAAAATCAAGAGAATGCGGAATGAAATAAAATTGAACTGTCGTATTTGTGTTTCTCGCCTCTTCTCTTAGGCCAAATGCTGTCTGGTTTTGACACTCACATCCAATCATTTTCACAGGATGCAGAGGCAGGGGTCGCAGCCGTGAGCCTGAAAAGTGGTCCGTTGGCTCTTTGACACCAAGCACTTGCTTGGATGCTCTGCCAATGGCCCAGTGCAGGGCAGGCATGCAGCCCTACTCAGTCCTGAGCCTTAGAAGGAGGCTGGGTGGTCTTTTCTGTCTCCCAGAGTTTCTGCTCTTAGAGGAAAAAGGATTTCAAGATGGAGTCACTTTGACTCAAGTGATTTTGAACTTGAACTGAGATTTGCAGTCTGCTGCAAAGATGGGTGTGAAGTGGCGGTTCTCCCAAGGGTCACAGGGATGAGGGTAGGGGACAGAAGTGAAAGGAGAGGACATCTGAGCTTGGGGGAGACTTGGTCATGTTACTTCCTGCCCCTCTTTAGAATCGACGGACAGTTGGGTACGGAAAAAAATCACAGAAACCCTCCTCTCCTCTGGTTTATGTATCCCTGGTCCCTGGAGACCAAAGTTGGTGCCAACTAGATGGCTTCTGGCTTTAGACACGGTACCCAAGACCTCACAAAGGTCTTCTCTCTGCCTCAAAGAATCAAAACCTTTGGGCCGACCCATACATAAAGCTGCAGAAAACTGCATGCTTTCAACCCCAAAGAACAAGCCACCCTCTCTGCAGAGCGTTCCCCTGTTTCTAACCCCTGCGGGCTTTCTTTTCACTTGGCTGGTCCTTCCTGCTCTCGACTCATTAAGCAAGCGGCATCCAGGGCTGCCCTCTGCCTTCTCCCCTTTCTCTCTGGGGACATGGCGGTGTTCACAGATTTCCTGAGGCCTCAAACTCAAGGGAGCAAGATGGGCTGAAGGCTGGAGGCCCAGTGGGTTCCAGCAGGAAGTGAGCAGAGTGGTGGAGGTGCAAGATCTAGGAAGGAGAGGGGGACACTGAGGCAAGGAGTTCTCAGGCAGCCTGGAAGATGCTTTTCTAGAAGCCCAGCCTTGCTGTAACTGCTCCCTTCCCAGAGTCCTTCCTGCTCCTTGAAACACAGTGACAAGCTCTCATTCCAACAGCAAGACCCCAGGGCCTGGCCCCAGTCCCGGCCCTGGGTTCCTCCTCCACTGCCTCCCAGTTCGACATGGAAACTCTCAGCTTCCTTTCTGCCATAAATTTGCTTTTTCCTATCACCTGCGGCCTTGACCTGAGAATCTTCTCCCTCCTCCAAGTCCATCTTGAATGCCACCTCCCCCAGGGATGGGTCCTTCCCTTGGGGGAAACATGATGTCTTCCTGCCCCCTCAGCCCGGGCACCCCCTCCTCAGGCATCAGGATGTCTGCTTCATGGTTTTCCAAGCTCCCTTGAGGATGTATAAACATTCTGTCCTCGCCTTTGTATCTGCCACACCAGTGCCTCTCAGATCTGAAGGTCCTCGGCCCACTGTCTGAAGTTGTCAAACTGCATTACAGAAGTTACGGAAGTTATCCAAAGCCTCAATGTCATAGCCCAGTGCCCTTTCTCAACAAGCTCCCAATCTCCTTGCTGAAGAAAGGGAGCATCTGTCTGTAACGGAATCCCAGCTCCGGCCAGTTATTTTGCAATTCTCCCTCACTTCTGCATTCGCTCTGTAATGAGCTCCCCAGCCAAGCTGACTCAGGGGGTTTTGGAATCAGTGCTTCATACTTGGTTTTGGACCCAGCTATTTCCAGTCTAATTTCCCTTTGATTTCTAAACAGCCAAATCCAAGATCGAGTCCCTCCTTTAGACCAGGACGCTTCACCACTGAAGATACTCAAAAGCTCATGTTCCAAGCTTTGAAAGGTTCTGGATAATTTCAGGAGTGGATCTAATGTAAGGTTGCCTAAATGGACTGCTTTGCAAGGGGAGACCCTCTTTGATATATGATGGAACAGTGTTTTAAGGATGGAGGGCCTGGAGAGTTTACCTCCAGATAGATGTTATCTATCTTTCTTCATTTCACCCATGAGAAAACCCAGACCCATGTTGGTGAAGTGATTTGCTCAAGGTCTCAGAAGATTTCGGGAAGAACCACACCCATAAACCTAGTTTAATAATTTGGGGTCTAGAGCTCATCCTCCCTGCCCATGTTTATAATTTTGTAAATAAGAATTTTCTCATCAGGACCGAGTTCTCACACTCCACCGAGCTGCGTGGGGGGCCCAGGTGAGAGCTCCACATGGAAAGGGGTGGGGAGCATGCTCCAAGCTGACCACCTCCTTTACCAAGTAAACCACCTGCGCCCAAGTCCTGATCTCTGGAACTGCTTGGGGACCCAAAGGAAGACAGGTGCAGAAGGTGAACTCACAGGCTCAATTCTATCTACCTGCTAGGTCAGCCACAGACAGGCAGATGGTGTGTCCTGGGTGCCAGATGCTTGTAGTTTTATTAAGATTTTTGGGTCACATTTACTATAACTTTTTTACAACACAATTCACTCTTTTTAGTGTACAGTTCAATGAATGTCTGACTAATGCATGCATTAGTTATGCAACCACCACCAAAATCAAGATACAGAGCAGTCCCAGTTCAGTTCAGTTCAGTTCAGTCGCTCAGTTGTATTCGAGTCTTTGTGACCCCATGAACCCCAGCACGCCTGGCCTCCCTGTCCATCACCAACTCCCGGAGTTCACTCAAACTCATGTCCATCGAGTTGGTGATGCCATCCAACCATCTCATCCTTTGTCGTCCTCTTCTCCTCCTGCCCCCAATCCCTCCCAGCTTCAGGGTCTTTTCCAGTGAGTCAACTCTTTGCATCAGGTGGCCAAAGTATTGGAGTTTCAGCTTTTAGTATCAGTTCTTTCAATGAACACCCAGGACTGATCTCCTTTAGGATGGACTGGTTGGATCTCCTTGCAGTCCAAGGGACTCTTAAGAGTCTTCTCCAACACCACAGTTCAAAAGGATCAATTCTTCGGTGCTCAGCTTTCTTCATAGTCCAATTCTCACATCCTTACATGACCACTGGAAAAACCATAGCCTTGACTAGATGGACCTTTGTTGGCAAAGTAATGTCTCTGCTTTTGAAAATGCTATCTAGGTTGGTCATAACTTTCCTTCCAAGGAGTAAGCGTCTTTTAATTTCATGGCTGCAACCACCATCTGCAGTGATGGAGCAGTCCCATCACCCCCCAAAATTCCCTCATGACAATTTCCAGTGAAACACCAACCACCCCAGCCCCTAGTGACCTCTGATCTGCAGGTGGCTTTTCCAGAATGTCACAGAAATGGAATCATACTGTACAGAGCTGGAAGAGTCTCTCACTTAGCCCCAGGCATCTGAGATTCACTCAGGTTGCTGAGTGCATGGCTAACTTGTTCTTTTAATTGCTGAGTCATTTTCCATGGTGTAGTTGGATCAAAGTTTGTTCCTTATTCACCTGTAGAACACTTGGGTTGTTCCCTGATAATTATGAGTAAAAACTACAGTGTACATTGTGAAGAGTTGACTCATTGGAAAAGACATGCACATATACACAGCGCTGGGGAGGACCCAAAACAACTGGAATTTCATTTATAAACAGCTTGGCAGTTTCTTATCATGTTAAACAAATACTTATCATATGATCCAGGTTTCCCTCTTAGTATTTACCGGTGAGAAATGAAAAATTATGTTCACACAAAAACCCACACACAAATGTTCACTGTTCAGTTCAGTTCAGTGCATGCTCAGTCATGTCTGATTCTTTGCGACCCCATGGACTGTAGCCCACCAGGCTCCTCTGTCCATGGGATTCTCCAGGCAAGAATACTGCAGTCAGTTGCTATTTCCTTCTCCAGGGGATCTTCCTGACCCAGGAACCCAAGTCTCCTGCTTAGCAGGCGGTTTCTTTACCATCTGAGTCTCCAGGGAAGCCCTCACCAGTACTAGGAGTTATAGATTTTATTAACTTCACGTCTTGTAATGTAAGTGTAGTGGGATCTCACCATGGGTTTATTCTGCATTTTTCTCATGACTAATGATGCTGAGCCCCTGTTTCAGAGGAGTTATTGGCTGTTTGCATATCCTGTTTGGTAAATGTCTATTCAAATCTACTCCCCATTTAAAAACCTTGAGGTGCTTGTTTTGATGCCAGTTCTTTGGAATTTTCAAGAGAATCAGAAATTGAGAATTTTTTTTATATGAAATCTTTTGATTTTTAAAAATAAGACCGAGTTTAAGAGGTTTACAGAGATTATGTGTCATCTCCCAGGTAACAGTACTGGGTTTTCAACCCCAAATCTGACTCGAAGTCTAATGTCCCTGCCCCTATACCAGGGAAATGCCAATAGTAAAGTAAGTGGGTGGGACTTCCCGGGTGATCCAGTGATTAAGACTTCACCTTCCAATGCATGGGGTGGGGGTTTGATCCCTAGTAGGGGAGTTAAGATCCCACATGCCTCTTAGCCAAAAAACCAAAACATAGAACAGAAACAATGCTGTAACAAATTCAATTAAGTCTTTAAAAATGGTTTTCACAGGCACTGCACTGGTGGTGCAGTGGATAAGAAATCCACCTGCTGATACAAGGGACACTGGTCCAATCTCTGCTCAGGAAGATTCCACGTGCCATGGACCAGCTAAGCCTGTGCCCCACAATGACCGAATCTACACATTGCAGCTACTGAAGCCCAAGGACCCTAGAGCCCGTGCTCTGTAGGAAGAGTGAAGTGAAGTGAAGTCGCTCAGTCGTGTCCGACTCTGCTACCCCATGGACGGTAGCCTACCAGGCTCTGCCGTCCGTGGGATTTTCCAGGCAAGAATACTGGAACGGGCTGCTATTTCTTTCTCCAGGGGATCTTCCCAAACCAGGGATCGAACCTGGGTCTCCTGCATTGCAGACAGACGCTTTACCGTCTGAGCTACCAGGGAGACGCAACCACAACGAGGAGCCCACAAGCCGTAACTTGTGAATTGCCCCCACTCATCGAAACTAGAGAAAGCCTGAAGGAAAGCAATGAAGACTCAGCACAGCCAAAAATAGATAAATAAGTAAAAATGATCCACATACAAGAAAATCTTAAAAAAAGAAAATGAGGGCAACAAACTGGGGAGAAAACCCCACTGGTGGCCCACTTTTGTTAATTTCCTTCAGGTCATACTGAGAACTCCAAACTCACTTGCTGAGTGGGTGACACGTTCTTCCTCTTATCAGGATTTACCCAGCAATGAGTCTTGGGAATGTCACACTCAAGCAGACTCAAGTTCGTAGAGACAGACAGTAGAGTAGTGGTTACCAGGGGCCAAGGGGAGGGGCCTAGAGAGTTAGCTTGATGGGGACAGAGCCTCAGGTAGGCAAGATGAAAAGAGCTGTGGCCATGGACGGTGGGGATGGCTGTGTAACAATATGAAAGTGCTCAGTACTACTGAACTGCTCTAAAAATGATTAAGACAGAATTTACGTTCTGTGTATTTTACCACAATTAAAAAAAATTAACGTAAGATAACAACAACAAAATGAAATAGACTATGAAGAGGGGAAATGCTGATGCCTTTCATGGTTTTCACACAATTTCATACAATATATAAAATGTCTTCTAAGACCATCTCTGTGTTTTTGCGGCTTAAGGCAGATGAACCCCATCTGGAGAGTTTCTTTTGGGTTTTCTGTGGCCCTCGCCAGCGACTCAAGTTTCTTGAGAGCTTTTATGCTCATGACATTTTTGCATTTGGAACGGGGGTGGGCACACAGCTGTGATGAGCTCTCATGCTTCAGTAAATGCAAGTCTGCTCTCTTGTGAATGTCAGAGAATTCCACATAGACGTGGTTGAAAAATAGCCGGTGCCTTAAGGAAGGGAGTCGAAACAAAGCACTTGGATCACCTATTCAGCGGGAAGGTGGGCCCAACGGTGGCAACAATGATTTTCATGGATGTGGGTCAAGGCTGTCGTCAGTGGAAGCGTCAGACTTCACCAGGACCCGAGGCCCGGGTGGGGTCCCAGCCCCCAGCACTCTGAGGGCCCCGCCTGAAATCCACTCTCTCATTATCAGGGAAACCACGTGGGTTCCTGGTCGTCCTTAAGAATCAGTGTTCAAGGTTGCAAGGATGCTCTGTGATTGTGAAGCCCTTTCAGGCCCACCCTGCCCACGTGATCATGGGATCATCACTGGGCCTTGCGTGCTCAAGGTGAACAGCCGCTGTTCCTTGCTGGGAAGTATTCACATCTTTGGGACCAAAGCCTGCTTCTTTGTCTGCAATGAGGGGGAAGCCCAAAGTCATCTGGATGGACCATCTTCTTTTTTTTTTTAAACTTTTTATTTTATGTTGGAGTAGAGTAGATTAACAATATTGTGTTAGTTTTAGGTATACAGCAAAGTGATTCAGTTGTACATATACATGTATCTATTCTTTTTCAAATGCTTTTCCCATTTAGGTCTTTACATAATATTGAGCAGAGTTCTCCGTGCTGTACAGTAGGTCCTTGTTGGTTACCCATTTTAAATACAGTAGTGTGTACATGTCCATCCCAAACTCCCAATCTATCCCTTTCCCCCAGCCTTCTCCCCTGGTAGCCATAAATTCATTCTCTAAGTCTGTATCTGTTTTGTAAAGAAATCCATTTGTATAATTTCTTTTTAGATTCCTCATATAAGCAATATCATACGATAAGGATGCTGCTGCTAAGTCGCTTCAGTCGTGTCCGACTCTGTGCGACCCCATAGACGGCAGCCCACCAGGCCCCGCCATCCCTGGGATTCTCCAGGCAAGAACACTGGAGTGGGTTGCCATTTCCTTCTCCAATGCATGAAAGTGAAAAGTGAAAGTGAAGTCGCTCAGTCAGGTCTGACTCTTAGCGACCCCATGGACTGCAGCCTACTAGGCTCTTCCATCCATGGGATTTTCCAGGCAAGAACACTGGAGTGGGGTGCCATTGCAATAAGGATCAGATCAGATCAGATCAGATCAGTCGCTCAGTCGTGTCCGACTCTTTGCGACCCCATGAACTGCAGCACGCCAGGCCTCCCTATCCATCACCAGCTCTCAGAGGTCACTCAGACTCACATTCATCGAGTCAGTGATGCCATCCAGCCATCTCATCTTCTGTCGTCCCCTTCTCCTCCTGCCCTCAATCCCTCCCAGCATCAGAGTCTTCTCCAATGAGTCAACTCTTCGCATGAGGTGGCCAAAATACTGGAGTTTCAGCTTGAGCATCATTCCTCCAAAGAAATCCCAGGGCTGATCTCCTTCAGAAGGGACCGGTTGGATCTCCTTGTAGTCCAAGGGACTCTCAAGAGTCTTCTCCAACACCACAGTTCAAAAGCATCTATTCTTCGGCGCTCAGCCTTCTTCACAGTCCAGCTCTCACATCCATACATGACCACAGGAAAGACCATAGCCTTGACTAGGCGAACCTTTGTTGGCAAAGTGATGTCTCTGCTTTTGAATATGCTATCTAGGTTGGTCATAACCTTCCTTCCAAGGAGTAAGCGTCTTTTAATTTCATGGCTGCAGTCACCATCTGTAGTGATTTTGGAGCCCAGAAAAATAAAGTCTGACACTGTTTCCACTGTTTCTCCATCTATTTCCCATGTAGTGATGGACCAGATGCCATGATCTTCGTTTTCTGAATGTTGAGCTTTAAGCCAACCTTTTCACTCTCCACTTTCACTTTCATCAAGAGGCTTTTGAGTTCCTCTTCACTTTCTGCCATAAGGGTGGTGTCATCTGCATATCTGAGGTTATTGATATTTCTCCCGGCAATCTTGATTCCAGTTGTGTTTCCTCCAGTCCAGCATTTCTCATGATGTACTCTGCATATAAGTTAAATAAACATGGTGACAATATACAGCCTTGACGTACTCCTTTTCCTATTTGGAACCAGTCTGTTGTTCCATGACCAGTTCTAACTGTTGCTTCCTGACCTGCATACAGATTTCTCAAGAGGCAGATCAGGTGGTCTGGTATTCCCATCTCTCTCAGAATTTTCCAGAGTTTATTGTGATCTACACAGTCAAAGGCTTTGGCATAGTCAATAAAGCAGAAATAGATGTTTTTCTGGAGCTCTCTTGCTTTTTCGATAATCCAGCGGATGTTGGCAATTTGATCTCTGGTTCCTCTGCCTTTTCTAAATCCAGCTTGAACATCAGGAAGTTCACGGTTCACATATTGCTGAAGCCTGGCTTGGAGAATTTTGAGCATTACTTTACTAGCGTGTGAGATGAGTGCAATTGTGTGGTAGTTTGAGCACTCTTTGGCATTGCCTTTCTTTGGGATCGGGATGAAAACTGACCTTTTCCAATCTTGTGGCCACTGCTGAGTTTTCCAAATTTGCTGGCATATTGACTGTAGCACTTTCACAGCATCATCTTTCAGGATTTGGAATAGCTCCACTGGAATTCCATCACCTCCACTAGCTTTGTTCCTAGTGATGCTTTCTAAGGCCCACTTGACTTCACATTCCAGGATGTCTGGCTCTAGGTCAGTGATCACACCATCATGATTATCTGGGTCGTGAAGCTCTTTTTGTACAGTTCTTCTGTGTATTCTTGCCACCTCTTTCTTAAGGATAGACCATCATAAAAGAGAGGACCCTTCCACACTTTTTCTAGTAAGGCTTGGGAAGTGACCAGAGTCTAAGCATTTAAACTCTAAGCCAAACAAACAAACAAGTGATAAAGGCCCTCTCTCCCTAACCCCCACCTTGCCGTACTGGGGAACTCTTGCAGGACCCGGGATGGGATTAATCTGCTTGGGGTAGGGTAGGGCTTTTTACCTTTAAACTCCTGGAGGCTCTTGCTGTAGGATACCTCTTCCTCAAATTCAGTCACTCCTGTGCAACTGATGAACCTTCTGCTATTTTCACAAATCGCCTATGTTTACTTTGTATTTTTTCATTAATAGATTTTACTTTCTTATTGACTTTGCTATAGCCAGTGGTTCTCAAACTGCATATCTGTCACCTGCAGGTTTTGTTAAGACACAGATTTCTGACACCCGCTTCCCCCTCACCCCCAGGGTTCTGGAGATTGAAAATTTGCATTTCTAACAAGTTCCTGGGTGATGCTGAGGCTGTGGGTGTGCTCAGGCAGGCCATGTGTGTCTGTGGGGTGGGGGACGGGGAGCTACATGTAGACTACTGTTCTGAATAATAGGATCCTGAAAATCACTGATTGAATTTTTGGCAGTTGAGCTGGTTTTCTAATGCACATTAAAATAAGGAAAGAACTGCCAAGAAAAACTTTTTCTAGGAACCTGAGAAATGATTTTATGTGTCCCTGGGTGTCCCTGATGAAGTGGTACATACACTGGATTGGATCCTGAATGCTTGCAGTGGAAGACCCAGTGCTGGGGTGCCTTGGAGAAGCTCTGCTTTCTCTAAATCTAGTTTCCTTATTATTACAAAGGGAAAAAATCTCAGACCCGTCCCCTTTAAATCCCAGAGAGAAGGATCTGGTCCAATATGGGGCTCGCGAATGGGGGTGGAGATAGTCACTAAAATACCCAAGCCATTTGGGTAACAGGATGGATTGCAGACCAGCCATTGCTTCAGACCCTCCATTGCTTCCGAAGGGTCAAACTCCGTGGAGAGTTGCAAAAGTATATTTGGAAGAGGGGCTTCCTAATGAAGAAAGCAGGAAACTATGTTGTGAGCTGCTGGGAACTGGACAGGAAAGACAGAGCATGAGTTGATGGCATCCAGAAGGAGGAGCTTAGATTTGAGTCAATTCCGGCTGGAAGTTGGTCCCGGAAGCAGGAGTGTGATACCTTGTGACCTGTAGGCCATGGTCTTGTGCAAGAGCCCAGAGGATGTGGGCAGCATGAGACCATGACCGCTACAGACTGGGGACAATGCAGTGGAGGAAAGACAGGGTCCCCCAGAGTCTGAGAACCATAAACAGCATGAAGACTCAGGCTCTGCTGAGATTTCCAGCTGACTGCATCTCACCTTGCATCTTGTTGGACTCTGACCTCCTGTCCCCACTCCGAGGCATTTTAGCCACTGTCAGTGTTTAGATAAGTTATTTCCCCCTGAGTTCACTGGAGCAAAACACTAGCCTGGAAGGCAAGCACTGCTCAGGCCCCTGGTCTAGGCTGGACAACACCCGAGGCGTGGGTACCAGTCTGGCTCTCTGCTTGGGCAGCGGGGAGGACTGCAAAGACCTGGGAGAGTCCTGGGAAGGTCTTCCCCTCTCCCCATCAGAGTGCCCCTGTGGAAACAGGAGGCGTGATTACTTTCCATCCACTGTTCACCCCAGATGTATTTGCTGTATCAAGTTGTGACATCTGTTTTTCTAAAAGACAAGATTGCTCTCACTGATCACCAAGGAAAACGAGAGCTAGTCATTATTTTCTTGATTTTTTTTTCTGGCCCTAAAATGAATATTTAAAGCATGAGAACAAATTTTAATTTTCAAGATATTATGTTAGTACTGCTTTTCAGATATGAACTCAACCTCGCACTTTCCAAAGTCAAGTCCCCCGACATTTTGCCTTCTGTTCATTGATTTCAATTTTAAACATAAATAAAAACTCCAAGTAGTCACGTGGATGAGGAGCTTTGCTTTTTTGCCTTTCTAAGCACTGTGCTGAGATAGTGATGGTTTATCTAGAATCTACTGTTGACATATGAATATGTGGTACCCCAGGCTCTGGAGGCTGGAATGTGACTTCAGGTGTGGTGAGCTCCAGTCGCTCTGAGCTGAGCAACTCCTGTGTCAGAACAGCTACCACTGAACCTACGTGGGACGAGGTCAACAGTGTAACCGAGAATTCTCTGGATCAGCTTCTGAGGACAATACAATGTTCATTAACAGATAAGTAATAAAAATGGGCCAATTAAAGGCTTACAGAGCTTTCGAGGAAAGTCACTTTAGTCGAATCCTACTCTTTTGACCCTATGGACTGTAGCCCACCAGGCTCCTCTGTCCATGGGGTTCTCCAGGCAAGAATACTGGAGTGGGTTGCCATACCCCTCCTCCAGGGGATCTTCCCAACCCAGGGATAGAACCCACATCTCAACCCACATCTCTTATGTCTCCTGCATCGGCAGGCACTTTCTTTACCTCCAGTGACACCTGGGAAGCCCAGAAGCTTATAGACACATTGGTGCTGTTGTTCCTTGTTTAGTCACTCAGTCGGGTCTGACTCTCTGTGACCCCATCGACTGCAGCACGCCAGGCTTCCCTGTCCTTCATCGTCTCCTAGAGTTAGCTCAAACTCATGTCCATTGAGTCGGTGATGCCATCCAAACATCCCATCCTCTGCCATCCCCTTCTCCTCCTGGCTTTAGTTTTGCCCAGCATCAGGATCTTTTTCAATAAGTAAGCTCTTCTCATCAGGTGGCCAAAGTATGGGAGCTTCAGTTTCAGCATCAGTCCTTCCAGTGTATATTCAGGGTTGATTTCCTTTAGGATTGATTGGTTTGATCTCCTTGCAGTCCATGGGACTCTCAGGAATCTTCTCAGTTCAGTTCAGTCGCTCAGTCATGTCCGACTCTTTGTGACCTCATGAATTGCAGCATGCCAGGCCTCCCTGTCCATCACCAACTCCCGGAGTTCACTCAAACTCACCTCCATCGAGTCAGTGATGCCATCCAGCCATCTCATCCTCTGTTGTCCCCTTCTCCTCCTGCCCCCAATCCCTCCCAGCATCAGAGTCTTTTCCAATGAGTCAACTCTTCGCATCAGGTGGCCAAAGTACTGGAGTTTCAGCTTTAGCATCATTCCTTCCAAAGAAATCCCAGGGCTGATCTCCTTTAGGATGGACTGGTTGGATCTCCTTGCAGTCCAAGTGACTCTCAAGAGTCTTCTCCAACACCACAGTTCAAAAGCATCAATTCTTCGGTGCTCAGCTTTTTTCACAGTCCAACTCTCACATCCATACATGATCACAAGAAATACCTTGACTAGATGGACCTTTGTTGGCAAAGTAATATCTCTACTTTTTAATATGCTTTTTGGTATAATAGGTTGGCCATAACTTTCCTTCCAAGGAGTAAGCGTCTTTTAATTTCATGGCTGCAATCACCATCTGCAGTGATTTTGGAGCCCAGAAAAATAAAGTCTGACACTGTTTCCACTGTTTCCCCATCTATTTCCCATGAAGTGATGGGACCAGATGCCATGATCTTCGTTTTCTGAATGTTGAGCTTTAAGCCAACTTTTTCACTCTCCTCTTTCACTTTCATCAAGAGGCTTTTTAGTTCCTCTTCACTTTCTGCCATAAGGGTGGTGTCATCTGCATATCTGAGGTTATTGATATTTCTCCCAGCAATCTTGATTCCAGATTGTGTTTCTTCCAGTCCAGCGTTTCTCATGATGTACTCTGCATATAAGTTAAATAAGCAGGGTGACAATATATAGTTTGACGTACTCCTTTTCCTATTTGGAAAAGGAGTCTTCTACAGCACCACAGGAGTCTTCTACAGCACCACAATTTGAAAGCATCAATTCTTTGGCACTCAGCCTGCTTTATGGTCCAACTCTCACATCCATACATGACTACTGGAAAAACCATAGCCTTGATTAGACGGACCTTTGTTGGCAAAGTGAAGCCTCTGCTTTTTAACACATAAGTAATTAAAGCTCATCAATAACAACAGTTGTTTGCTTAATAGAGACTTTTTGTTGTCAGAGAGGAGTCACCTACTCTGGATGCTGTTTAGAGCTGCTGGGCCGTGGTGATGATGGAAAGCAGAGGGCCTTTAGTCAGTCTCAGTGCTTCAAAGTTTTCCCCGGACAAGGCCCCCAGCCCTGCCCTTGGTGTATCACTGACTCAGTGATACATGGCTGTTGTGTGGATCAAGTCAACTCTGAAGGGCTTCAAGGTAGCTGTAATTTGTTCTCTAGAAGATAGAGATGTTTTAGATACTTCTAAAAGAATCCGGAAGCATTTCCTCAAGGGCTACCCGTGAACCACAAAATCCTACTATTAGGAAGATAGATGCTCCTAAAAAGATAATATTTGGGAAACTTGATCTACCAGGTAACAACAGTTATCACCAAACTAATTTATCAGTGTGATTATTGCCAGTAGGGCATAGACCAACAGAACAGAGTCCAGAAACAGAACCTCTAATGTATAGAAACTGGAGATAGGCCAGATCTCTGGGAAGAGTATGGATTGTTCAACTAATGGTGCTGTACCAATTGTTTGTCCATATAACAAAAGAAGAAGAAGAAAGAAAAGAAATTTGATCCCTTTCTCAGAACCTACTCAAACTTAAAAGTGAAAACAGTTAAAACAAACACTTTTCAAAGAAGTTATAGGATGTCTAACCTTGGGGTAGGTAGGATTCTTTTACACAACACAAAAATAATCCCATCCCTGGGAAAAAAGATTTATAGGTGAAGAAAATCAGGAGGAGAAGGGGGAGGAGAATGGGATGACAGAGGATGAGATGGCTGGATGGCATCACCGACTCAGTGGACATGAGTTTGGGTAAACTGTGGGAGTTGGTGATGGATGGAGAGGCCTGGTGTGCTGCAGTCCACGGGATCACAAAGAGTCAGACAAGACTGAGAGACTGAACCGAAAATCAGGAAAAGATTCTCTAGGTCATTTGTAACCAGTGAAATGCAATGAGATGACATCTCTTTAGATGACGACAAGATACCGTTCTGTATTCCTGGGAGCAGTGAAGTGTGTCTGACATGAAATGTTGGTGAAGACGTGATTTGCTGAGAATGAGTCAAACACTGCTTGGTGAGGGTATACACTGATGCAGCCACTTTGGTAAATCATCCAGTACCATCTTGGAGACAGGAACTCTGCATTTGCCCAGCAATTCCACTCCCTGTATATGCCCTAAAGAAGCTCTTGCATACCATACTGGGGGGCAGGCATGAGAATATTCATCATGCTATTGTTCTATCTTTAAAAACATTTTTATTAGGAAATGTAGCACACAGACAAGTGAAACTCGCAGGTAATCACCATACTTCAGCAGACAACATCAAAGAACATTGTCAGCCCCCAGGAGAACCTGCATTCACCTTCCTGAAAAGCACTCCCTGCGTAACCACTCACCTGACTCCTGTGTAATCATTTCTTGGCTTTTATTCATAGTTTCATCAACTGAATATTAATTTCTGAATATGCAGTTTCTTTTGCCTGCTTTTGATCTTTCTATAAAGAGAACTACACATTGTATTATTTTACATTTTCTTTACTCAATATTATGCTCCTGAGATTCATTCATATTATTGTGTTACAGTTATAGCTCATTTATTTTTATTGTTTGCATAGTATTCTATTGCATGACTGTATCTCAATTTATTTACTCTGTAGTTTGTAGACACTTGGATTGTTTCAGTTTTTGGCTAATATGAGCATTATATTAAATTGTATTTCTTTGATTACTAGTAGGGTGGGCAACTTGCATATGTATTTTGGCGATTTGGATTCCATTCATGAAGTGTGTATTCAAGGTGATTTTTGATTAATTTTTCTATGGGATTTTCCATCTTCTTTACTGATGTAGGCCTTCTTTATGTCGTTCGGGCTCTGTCAGTTTTTTTTTTTTTTTTTGGCTGCCCTGGGTTTTCATTTCTGCTGGGCTTTTCTCTAGTTTCAGAGAGCAGGGCTACTCTCTAGTCGTGGTGCACAGGCTGCAGGGCGTGTGGGCTTCAGTAGTTGCGGCTCCCTGACTCTAGAGCACAGGCTCAGTAGTTGTGGCCCAAGCGCTTAGCTGCTTCGAGGTGTGTGGGATCCTCTTGGACCAGGGACTGAAACCGAGTATCCTGCATCTCCTGCACTGGCAGGCACTTTCTTTACCATTGAGCTACCTGGGAAAGCCAAAATAAATATTACAGTTTATCCAACAGTTTTTTGCATCTAGGAAATAACCACAACAAATTTTTTGTTTTATCCTTTTAATGTGATGAATTACATTGATTTTATGACATTAAACCAACTTAGTATACTTGAGATCAGTTAAATTTAGCAATGAGAAATCTTCATGTTTTATGTTGCTGGATTCAGATTGCAATTTTTTTTTTGTTTTGGTTTTGGATTTTTGCATTTATTTTCATGTGTAATATTGATCTGTAATTTTTCTTCCTTCTACTCTGAATTTGGGTATCAAGTCTGTGTTAGCCTCATAAGATGAGTGGAAGTATATACCGTCTTCCATTTTCCAGAAGAGTATATACCGTCTTCCATTTTCCAGAAGAGATTCTAAAAAACTGGAGTTATTTCTCATTTAAGTGTTTTGCAGAAAGTACACATGTGCAACCTCCTAGCACAGAAAAGGCCATCCCCCAAATTACATAAGAATTTATACAATTGTAATTATGTAAAATTATAATTACAATTACACAATTATACAAATTTACAATCATAAAATTGCAATGAGATACAAATCACATAAGTGACAGTTTCACATAAATTACACAGTAAACTATAAAATTACATGATAAAGCCTTTGCCAAAGCAGATTTGGGAGTCAGCTTGTCTCCAGTGGGACTCGCAGCCCTGCTGAAGGGCTGGGCAGCCCTGTGCTGGTCTCTTCACTTCTCTGAGCTCGCAGTGTCCTTACCTGTCGTGTTTGCTGACAGGTGTCTCCTGAAGATGTCAGGAGGGTTAAATGAAACAACTGTGAGTGAAGCGGTGAGCCCTGAGCTGGACACACAGGAGGTGTCCAGTAAAGGGTAGATTTTTATGACCATATGCTAATAATTCAATTATCCACTCAGGCACTTGTGGAGCACCCATTGGTGGGCAAACATGGGGCTGGGTCCTGGGGATACAATGGGAGGCAAAATTGGATTTGACACCCTGCACGCCTGGAGCAAGAGTTCAGAGCTGTTCCCGTGGGTGCATGACCTGTCCCTGCTACAGTGAAATGAGGCCAACGTCTCTGGACCACCTTTGAGCATCTCCTTGGTGCCAGATGGGCAAGAGTAAACAGAAGCAGCTATGTCTGCTTGGCAGCAACTCCACCCTAATATTGAGCTCTTTGGGGACCAACCTGGAGCAGTCATAAGTAAGGGCCACCTCCTCCTTTAGGGACGGAATGAAGACAGCTTACTTCTCTTTACCCAGGATCCTCGGTGGTAATTTTTTTTTTTCACAAGGGCAGAAGGCCGTGTCCGTTGCCATTACCCCTGTCTCTCACAAAGTCCCCTCCTGCTGCTGCTGGGATTACCAGGAAGCAGGGGCAGGGGAACAGAGCACCCACTGAAGCCCTGGGAAACTGGAAGCTGAACGCAGGTGACCGGAGGTCATCTACCCACCTCAGGTCATTTCTCCCTGTTGCAGCTGAGTTTGTGGAATCAGTATCTCATGTGGCTCATGGATTCCTCCCATCCTCCTGGAAATCTTTACATAATGCCTCATTTTTCTGCCTTCTGCAGCTCTTTGGTCACGCTGTGTGGTTCATTTTATAGGAAATGGGGTTTGGTATGGGAATGAAAGACTTCCCAGGTGGCGCTAGTGGTAAAGAACCCTCCTGCCAAGGCAGGTAGATGTAAGAGATGTGGGTTCGACTCCTGGATCGGGAAGATCTCCTGGAGGAGGGCATGGCAATGCACTCCAGTATTCTTGCCTGGAGAATCCCATGGACAGAGGAGCCTGGCAGGTTACAGTCCATGGGGGTGCAGAGTCGAACTGAAGCGACTTAGCACACACTCATGGAAGTGAAAAAGCAGTAGCGGACTTTACTGGTGGTCCAGTGGTTACAAATCCACCCACCAATGCATGGGCTCGATCCCTGGTCTAAGAAGATCCCACATGCTGCAGAGCAACAAAGCCTGTGTGCTACCAACAACTGAGCCTGCACTCTAGACCCACAACAAGAGAGAAGCTTCCACTCGCTGCAGCTAGAGAAAGCCTGAGTGCAGCAACGGAGACCCAGAGCAGCCATATATATATATATATAAATATTAAAAAGAAAAGTAGTGGCTAGAGAATAGATCTTCAACTGGCAAGAAATCTGTGGAAAGCTAAACAAGTCAGGCTGTGACTCAGATGAATTTGTGTTTGTGTGAGAACTGGGACAGAGGTTCTCAAATTTTAGCATGCAAAATTATTACCTGGAGGGGTTTTTCAAATCCAGAACCTGGACTCCAGCTCAAAGGTTCAGATTCTGTTGTCTGGGGTGGGGTCCCAGATTTAAAATTTCTAACGTGGCCAAGTTGATGTGTCTGGTCTGTTCATTTTTGGTTCCTGAAGGTGAGTGGAGGAGATGGCTCTCAAATTGGCTGCATTAGAGTCAGCTGAGGAATCTTTAAAAAAAAAATCTCAGTCTTCTGGCTGCATCCAAGACCTATTACAGCATAACTTCTAGCCTTGGGGGCCCAGCATCAGTGTTTTTTACGCCTTCTCCAATGGTTTAGTGGGAACCTAGGTGGAAAGCCCCTGGTCCAGGAACTAACTGGGCGATGGCAGCCAAAGTTCTCCATCCTTGTGCTTCACAATGACTCTGGGGAGCTTCTAAGAAATACTAGTGCTCATCCCCACCCTGGGGAAACTGAATCAGCTGGTCTCAAGTGGGGCAGCAGCATTAATGTCATTTTAAGTTTTTTTTTGTTGTTCAGTCACTCAGTCGTGTCCAACTCTTTGCAACCCCATGAACTGTAGCACACCAGGCTTCCTTGTCCTTCGCCATCTCCCAGAGCCTGCTCAGACTCATGTCCATGAGTTGGTGATGCCATCCAACCATCTCATCCATTATCATCCCCTTCTCCTCCTGCCTTCAGTGTTTCCCAGCATCAGGGTCTTTTCTAATGAGTTGGGTCTTCACATCAGGTGGCCAAAGTACTTTTATTTTTTTATTTTATTTTATTGCTTAACTGTTTTGGCCATGCCTTGTGGCTTGCAGAATTTTATTTCCCCCACCAAGGATCAGACCCAGGTCCCCTGAAGTGGAAGCACGGAGTCGTAAACACTGGACCACCAGGGAATTCCAGCTGATGTCATTTTTTAAAAACTCCTCAGATGATTTGAATGTAAGGACAGGGCTGGAGACCACAAATATCTAAAAGAGTGTTCTTAACTGTCCTGAAATGAAATTTATGGACAGTATAACCTATTCGCAAATACCAGTAAGAAAACTAAAATGATGCTCTTTCTGTAATATAGAGAAGTAAAAAGATATAAAAGGTGCTGTTCTTAGTCGCTCAGTCATGTGTGACTCTTCAACCCCAAGGACTGTAGCCTACTAGGCTCCTCTGTCCATGGGGATTCTCCAGGCAAGAATATTGGAGAGGGTTGCCATGCCCTCCTCCAGGGGATCTTCCCAACCCAGGGATCGAACCCAGGACTCCTGCATCGCAAGCACATTCTTTACCCTCTGAGCCACTGGGGAGCCCAAATTTATACATATATTTGATTTAATGAAGTGGTCGGTGTTTGTCCTCTCAGAATATGACTGTCACAGAGCTAAATTCAGACCAAGCCTGGGTCACTCGGTCTCCACCAGCCGCTTGCTCCTCTAGCCACAGTTTTCCACCTGGGTGCAAAACTCTTGGTCAATTCCGGACACAACAAAGCACCAAGATTCACCCAGTAGCAGGATTCTGCCTAACTCAGAACACATTAACCAGGTAAGAACCCCTGTGTCAGACAGATTAGGGTCTAGGCCCTGGGAATTAGAGATTGATGGTTCACACACATACATTTCAGGCTGAATCTCCGTCATTTCTAATCTCTAACCTTCCTCCACTCAAAGGCCAGAAGTTCTCTCCACTATCATTATACAGCCCCAACTTCTCAGGGTCCCCCTGGAATAAAAAGACTGAGTTGTTCACGGATATGTGCCCAGGTACCAGCTCTCTGGGCTGGGTTCGCACCGCGCGTGGAACCCACGGGGGTGAAGCTGTGGTCCTGGCAGAAAAACGCCTTCCAGCCTCCTCAAATCCCGTCAGTCAAGGGAGTAGGGGGAGGAGGCCTCGGGCTGCAGGCCAAGCCTAACCCCCCCCCTCCCCGCAAGCTCAGGGTTAGTGCCCCTCCAGGAAAGTGCAAGGACCTCCACGGGAGAAAGGCGAAGGAACTGCTTCACGGCCGGGGGCACCAGCGCCCCATCCGCGAAAAAACCTGGGACACATTTCGCGATCTCTAGTGCCCTCTAGTGGCTGAGAGGCGTCATATCGGGTACCCAGAGGTGGATTTTTTTTTTATTGTTTCCAAACCTACACAAAGCGAAATCAGGCAGACACACACACACAAAATACTGTAGGATTCCTCTCGCTTAAAATTTTTTTTTAATTAATCAATTTATTTTAATTGGAAGCTAATTACTTTACAATTTTGTGATGTAGGATGCCTCTTATAGGAGACGCCTATAAAGTACTAAGAGTCATAGAGACAGAGAGGAGAGGTGGTTGCCAGCAGCTGTTGGAGGGGGAAATGGAGTTTTTCTTTAATGGGTTTCAGTTTGAGAAGAAGAAAAGTTCTGGAGGCGGATGGGGTGATGGCTGCACAACAATGTGAGTGTCCTTAATACCACTGAACTGCATGCTTAAAAGTGGTAAAGGTGAATTTTATGTTATGTATATTTTCACACACACATACACACACCCCACACACAAGTAAAATTTCAGCCTATGAAGATTTGCAGAGTAAAAGGTTGATGCTGTGTTTTTGCCCCCAATTCGGATTCTACTACCACCCAGGGACATTTCCACACTAATTATATCCATTTAAAAGTGACATATATGTATAGTATATGTATTTCCCCATTTGTATCTGGAAATGTAGACATATAGAACATATACGGTATATGTGTACATGTGAAATAGGTGTATATATTTATAAAAATAGATCTTTCACTTGTTTCTATGTATATTTTATATTTATGTATTTTTCAAGTTTACATATATATATACAGCTATATCTATAGCTGTATATATATATATACGTGCACATGTGTGAGATTTCCTGTAGGATAGTTTCCCAGATGCTTCCAACTTCTCGTTCAAATCAGAAACTTGAAAATGTACTGCTAAAGCTTGTAAAAATGAGCAATGTTAGAAATCAGTGCATTGGAGGAGCACTGTGAGGGAGAAGGTAGTAAACTCGGAATGGCAGAAAAAGGCAGGGCAGGGTCAGGCTGGGAAGTGGGGCCTCGTTTGGGCCTATAACTGCGTTCTCCACCCTGGAGCTTTTTTTTTTTTTTGGTCATGCCGAGTGGCGTGTGGGATCTTAGTTCTCCGATCAGGGATGGAACCTGTGTCCCCTGCATTGAAACCATGGAGTCTTGGGGACAGTTAACGAGAGTCACGTCCTGCACTCACCTGGCTTCATATCCTCGACCCCTGTCCCCTTCCTGTCATGCCTTCAGCAAGCCCAGCCTGGATGCGGCAGCCCAGGAGCCCCTCTGCATGTGCTCCCTCTCTGTCTTGTGGGAACTTGCCACTTCTGCTTAAAGCCTGGGCCCTTTTCTCTCCTCCCTTTCCCCATCTATCTTCATAACCCCAGGATGCAGCCTGGTGTCTGATACACATGTCCTCTTACCACTGGTGGAAACATCTCGCAGACTCTCTTTTTCACTGGAAGATTTGACCATCAGATATCAGCAGATCCCAAGTGGTTAACAAGACAAAAATAACATGTGTATTGACTACCTTTCTTATTTTCTGTATTCTTGCTGCTCTGGCATTTGGGGCTTTGATCTTGGAGAGTCTGCCTCTCCCAGGGCTAGTAATTCCTAGAGAGAACAAACCACTGCCCCGTGAGCATAGGCCAGCCAGCCCTGAGCTGACACCCCAGCTAACATACACCCTGCCCTTGTTGCCTGCCTTAAATCAGCCCAGGGCCAGGTCTTGGGAAACCGGGGGCCACCCCTGTAGCCTGGAACCTCCTGAAACTATTCAAACTCTCCAATCTTAAGCTTCCGCAGGGTGGCACCAATGGTAAAGAATCCGCCTGCCAATGCAGATGAAAGAGCCGCGGGTTCAATCCCTGGGTTGGGAAGATCCCCTGAAGGAGGGCAAGGCAACCCACTCCAGTACTCTTGTCTGGAGAATCCCATGGACAGAGGAGCCTGGTGGGCTACAGTCCATGGGGTTGCATGACCAGACATGACTGAGCAACTGAGCAGAGCACAGCACAGCACAGCAAACGCCAGGAAGCCGGGCATTTGCATCTTTTCTCCTAAGAAGAGGTGGAAGTGAGGGAAGAGAGACTAAGTGGAAGCTGGTGTTCACCCGGCTTCCTGCTGCCTGGAAGGTGCACCATAGTCAGGATTTATCTGAGGTCACAGACAGTTTTACTAGGGGCTACTGAGAATATAATTATTGCGGTTTGAAAACTTTCCTTGGTGACCCCCTCAGGCATCTTGGACCATGTCATTCACTCTCTATGACCTCCCTCTGAAGTGGCCGTGTCCTCCTCTTGCAGTGCTGGAGAAACAGGCTGAGTGAAGTCCATGGCGGCACCCAAATTTGACCTCTAGTAGGACTCAGGAGCCATGGGTGGTCCTGGCTTCACTCACTTTTTCAACGGGAGGACTAGAGGCTCTTGGTCACCTAGCGCCATGGTGGCAGATTCCACACATCTGAATTGCAGTGAATGTGAAATAGCAAGATATGCATATATTTAATAAAATGCTACTTTCAGCACAGAGCTTAAAACAATGTGAAATCACTCATAAAATTGCCAAGAAGAGCTTAGGGCCAATGGTGTTTCCCAAAGATCTTCACGTTAGTACCTCCGTGTTGTCAGTTGTCAGCACCTCATCTATGTGACCCATCTCTTTCTTTCAAGTGGAGCCCATACAAGGACCCAGACACAGTGAAATGGGTCCAGCATGTGCAGCGCAGGGCAAAGTGGGCCCTTGAAAGGCAAGGTAGCCTCAAGGTTGATTCCCATGTTGGAATCAGGGGCACCTCCATGCCAGGCCCAGGGCCCATAGTCTTCCTTGAAACAGCCACAACCTGGCCCCCTGGATACAGAGAAATCACTCCTGCCCTAAACTTTTCACTGGTGGGCCCTCAGTGGCTGCTTTGATGGACAATAGACTCTGTAATGTGGGCGTGATCACTGAACTTTGCTCCCAGGGGTGGGGGAACATTGGATCAGGGTTTCGGGAGCCTCTGGTCACGTTTCATGAACTGACCAATATACAACCACCTTTGGTGCATGTTTCTGTTTAAAGATGCCTTATTTAACATATGCCAATTCCTTAACATTAAACTCATGACCAACAGCACCATCACTCATGACCAAAGGAAGATTATCTGACATGCTTTTTCTCTGGAAGACATGGCCCAGCCTTCCTGTGCTCTGGACTCAAGGTAGCCCTTCAGCACTGTGCTTGGGGGCCCTTTTAAATGCTGAGCTCACCCACCAAAAGCACCGCATTTGAAGGCAGGTGGCACGAACCAGAGCACAGGAGGACGCTTGTTTCAGGATGATGCATGGGAAGGGACCTGATTGACCTCAGCCGGGAAGAGGCATTTTGAGAGACTTCCCTTGTCTGCTGTTCTGAGAGAGTTCAAATAATGTGAGCGAGTAGCCAAATATGCCAGTAATGAAGCAGGGTATTTTGATGTCATTGCCAGTTTGTCCATTCCCCTGGGTCCTGGGTTTTCAAAGTGAATGCCCCCAGGGGCCAGACAGGCCATGTGAGGTCTGGTGAGACTCACATGGCCTTGTCTGCAGGGGGACATGGCTCCCCCTACATCTACTTCTTATTCTGGGACTGTAAGCCCAGTGTGGGGGAGTAGGGCTCCACCATTTCTGCTTGGAGAGGGGCTGGGGCTCCAGGCTGAGACCTCATGTTTGTGTGGGGCTAGGTTTGGGAAGGGCTGATGAAGCTTATAGGGGCTATGCTCCCCAGGCATCCCTTGGTGCTGGCATAGGTGCTCTATTTTGTCAGAGCTCTTGATTTTTCATGAGAAAGCAGGAAATCCAGATATTTATCTGAAAACATCAGAATTTTTAAATCTAGGCAATTAATTAAAAACAGAACAGAAAGCATTGCACAAGCCAAATGGAGCGGGAGTCATCTGGGCACCAGTCTGCTGTGTTCCCAGGCACGTTGTCACCTCGGATGTAGGTGAGAGGCTGGCGACAGGCCCAGGGCATCCACCTGCCCATCCCGGCCTGCTCAGTGGGCTGGGGTTGCTTGGACCCGTCAACCGTATCGGCAGATGCTTCTGCTTTGAAGAAGGACTGACACTGGAGGAGGGTGTGAATCTGTGTCTGTGCTGGGAGCAGATTTGAGCTGTAGGAAGTTAAACCTCTACCTTGAATGGGGTATCACAGAGGTTTGTACACATTGAATTAATGACTTTTACACCTGGCCCTGCATGAACCTAGCCAGTAGCTCCTGAAGACTGGCTAGTACCAATAATGAGGAAAGCGTGACTTCTCCATGGAGGTGAAGATTTCCCTAGCACTTTCAAGTGTAGCTGGGGTCCCTCCAATGAGAGTGTTTTTTTTTTTTTTTTTTTTTTCATCTTGGCCTCCTTGTGTATAAGCATCCTCTGGGGTTATGACCATGAAAACAAATGCCTTTTTTCTTGTCCTAGTAAAAGCAGTGTAATGAAAGATAAGGGTAAGGTTACACCATGGCTACCGTGGCTGTCAAGAAGCCTTTTGAGATTTTCTTTTTCTGTTGAAATCGCTAATGAATTGGAGTTTTCCATGGATCTCGTCCAAGGTGGCTTTTCAGATGTGGGGGCAGAAAATCAGAGAGAGGCTTTTTCCGTGCAGAATGCTGAAGGGCTTCATTTGGTCTTGTGGCTGTAGACTCAGCCGGTCTGGGGCCAGTCTTGTTAATTAGGACAGGCGGATCTTTGGCCCAAGGAAGAAAGCAAGGCTCTGGGGCGCTTCTCTGTCACTGCCTCGGGACCTTCACGAGTGACGAGCCGCCCATCTGAAAGCCGTAATGATTCTCGAACGGGCTTTTATGTGGATGAGGAACATGACCGAAGGCCTTGGGGACACCAGAGAGGATGCTCTTTATGCAACTGGAGATGTGAGCCGAGAGCAAAAGCGATTTCAAAACAGAAGCACCGCTGCTTTTTTGAACATTATAAAGTATCCTTCGAATGAAGACAGTGCCTACGCATGCGTGAAATGTCCTTAGACTTCACATTTTCAAAAAATAACAATCTGGGCTTTGTACTTTCCCTGGACCAGGGGTGGACCTAGACATTGTATGTAGGAGGGACCTCACATATTCAACCTTGTTAGTGAACGAGACAAATCTCGGCCGGGGGAGCCCCAGTCTGTTGACTCCCAAGCTTGTGTTCCCAGAGGCCTGGGAGATGGTGGGTTGACTGTGGAGAAAGGGTGGCCTCAGCTCTTCCCAATTCTGAGACAGGCAGTGGGAGGAGTCAGGCTGATGGAGCGTCTGACAGGAAACGGAGTGCTTCAGCCTGTGTAGTGCCTGTTCTAATCTCCCTATAAGATTTGCCTTAAATCATGGGCATGTGTGTGCTCAGTTGCGTCCGATACTTTGAGGCCCCATGGACTGAAGCCAGCCAGGCTCCTCTGTCCATGGGATTTTCCAGGCAAGAATCCTAGAGTGGGTTGCCATTTTCTACTTCAGGGGATCTTCCTGACCCAGAGATTGAATCCACGTCTCTTGAGTCCCCTGCATTGGCAGGCGGATTCTTTACCACTAGCGCCACCTGGGAAGTCTCACCAGAATCATGGGCATGGTTGCAAATTTATGGCCCGTGTGAGAAAAACCTGCTCCTTCATGGCGTTGTATGACGAGCCACTTTGGCTCCGTTACTTGATGAATAAAACCTGGGTGGGGAGATTTATTTCCCTTTTTCTCTGGTTTCTATGAACTCTTTAGCCAGATCCTTTTACCAACCGCGTCTCTTCACACTTCCTCACGAAATTTGCTTTCTCTTGCCTTTGACTAGTCAGTTTCTGCTGCGTGGTCTCTGCTGTGCTCGGTTGGTCACATGCTGTCCTGTGTGTTCCTCTAGCCACACACCTCTCCCTGTTTTTTTTTTTTTTTTTCACCTTTAAATACATCTCAGGACTTCTCTGGTGGTCCAGTGGTTAAGAATTCGCCTTCCAAAGCAGGGGACATGGATTCACAGAAAATAAACTTGTGGTCACCAAAGGGAAAAGGGGGAGGGATAAATTAGGAAATTGGGATGAAAAGATATACCATGCTAGGCATAAAGTAAACAACGAGGTCTACAGGGAGCTATACTCAATATCGTGTAATAACCTATAAGGGAAAAGAATCCAAAAATGAATATAAATGCTTGAATCACTTTGCTGTACAGCTGAAACTAACAACATTGTAAATCAACTTTACTCCAAAAAAAAAAAAAAAAAATCACACCTGATGCCTTCAGTCCCACAAAATCTCCTTCCATCACTGCTGCTTATGTCCTTGTTTTTGACCAGACCTCCAGAGGCTCTGTCTCCCTTCCTTGTCTCCTTGATCTCCTGGCTTCCACTTGGCTCCTTCCTGACCCCTTCCTCCATCGGTGGCCAACAACCTCTGAGCCCCAAAGCCTGAAGATGTTTTCCAGCCTCACTTCCTCCAGCCCTCTGCGGGCTTCAACATCAGTCTCTTCCCTCCTGGCCCCTGTGCCTGACCCCCCTCCCCTGCACCCTGTCCTTCCTGACCTGCAGGGCTGTTCACTCTCTTGGGCTCCTTCCTGTCCCCCTGCCGTCATCCCTTCTGTCCTAGGAGATCAGCATCTTCTCCTCCAGAATTAAATGGTGGAGCTGCTTTGGGCTCAGCCCAGAGCCCGCCTGTCTTCTTGCGCCTCCTTGCTCTGTAGCTGGTCTCACCCACTGCCCTGACTTCACGTTCCATGTGCACAGGTGTGGCTCTCAGGTCCGCATGCTGGCTGGCGTCTCTCCTCCAGCTCTGGACCCACATACCCAGCTCAGCATCTCCTTTTGATATGTGCATAAACACCCAGTCTTCATGTTCCAACCAAGCTCAGGGTATGTCCTCCTTGCCTGGGCCTCCTCCAGGGTCCCTGATACACAAAGGCATTACCTGAGGGCATCACCTGTTGGACCTGATCTACCTCCAAGCTATTCATCACATCAACCATGATCTCATGATGTGCTCCTGTTTCTCTCTGCCTCCAATGGGAGGTCTTCACTCTGCTGAGCTCCCCTGGCTGTCCTCTCGCCATGGTCTCCACCCAGCAGCCCCCCGCCTTGTCCTGGGGCGTCCCTGCCTGGACTCTGCACTGGAGACCCTCTGCTTTCCGTTACTGTGGGGAAGGCAAGAGCCAGATGCCCGCCCACCCCTCCCACCCACCTCACAACACTCCATCCTCACTGGCCCTCTTTGATCCTTCTCACCACTGACCTCTGTCCTCTCTCCCGTCACCCTGGGCCCCCCAGCCCTCCTCCTTCACGTGCACATCTTGCCCGTGGACACACCTCCCAGATCGGCTCTGTCTGGTAAGTACACGGGCCTCTTCTTTCAGACACAGTCACTGTCCGCATTCCCTTGAGATGAATGTACTCCTCCTCATGTGAGCTTCGTGATCACATCTTTTTCCTTTTGTGTTATCTCAAACACCTAGGGCAATGTCGACATAACAGACATTTTATGTCCTCTCGCCTTATATTATGTCCTCTCGCCTCTCGTGGCGAGAGGACAGCCAGAGGAGCTTAGCAGAGTGAGGGCCTCCCGTTGGCGGCAGAGAGAAACAGGAGCGCATCATGAGATCATTGTTGATGTGATGAACAGCTTGGAGGGAGATCAGGTCTGACAGGTGATGCCCTTAGGTAATGAGGCATAACCAGTATTTGTGGACTGAACACATGAAATTTCATGCTTTATATTCTTCATCAGTATTTGTAATGGAATGCACTTCGTGTCAACCAAGGTATCAGAATTGGAGAATTAGTATAGTAGCTGTCAGTTCAGATTAAAGAAAAATTTTGATAAATCTGGGAATCTAGCTCCTTGGGTAGGAAAAAAGGCTCACTTATATTACCTCATTTTTTTTTTTTTTTTTAATTTGGAGCTGGTGGCCTTACACTTCAGGGTTTACAGAGCATGGGCCGGAGACCAGGAACCTGACCCCAGTTCTGAGTTACTTCAGCTTTGGAAGGGTGAATGCTTCCTTTTATCTCATTAGCAGAACAGGACCATCACACTGCCCCTGGAATTTCCAGGACTTGTGAGGATGAGATAGTATTTGTGAATCTCTGCAAAACGTTAAAATAATGTTGTTGTTCAGTCACTCAGTCGTGTACGACTCTTTGAGACTCCATGGACTGTAGCACATCAGGCTTCCCTATCCTCTACCATCTCTCCCAGAGCTTGCTCAAACTCATGTCCGTTGAGTTGGTGATGCCATCCAACCACCTCATCTTCTGTTGTCCCCTTCTCCTCCTGCCTTCAATCTTTCCCAGCATCAGGGTCTTTTCCAGTGAGTTGGCTCTTTGCATCAGGTGGCCAAAGTATTGGAGTTTCAGCTTCAGCTGAAAATCGCGTTACCCTACTGGGCAGCTGAAAATCACATTACCTTCCTGGGAAACGAGAGCTAATGTTTAGGATAAGGATTCCAGCAAGTTCTTCTGTTCTGCCAGCACAAAACACCCTTGGGTGATCGCAGAGCGGTTGCTCTGTGGGTTCTCCTGCTTGGATGGAATGGAACACACTTAGCATTAACCAAGGTATAATGCTACCCCCCCCTCTCTATCAGAGTAGGGGAACTGGACTAAATTCTCCAACTAAGAATTGAGAGCTGGGCTAAATCCAAGTATCTTGTTACAGTTACTGTGACCGCCTCTCTGTAAGCCTTACCATCCCTCAGCCTTCCGAGGTTTATGGTGGCATTGGCTGTGTGCTCCTCTCGTCCTGCAGGAGGGTAGCTTGGTCCCTTGGTCCCACCTGGGTGGCAGCTGCTCGGTGGAAATGTGCCTCCATCCTAAGTCTGCTGGAACCTGGGGCCGGGTTCTCTCCAGCTGCTCACCAGGCGCTTCTGGGAATCGTCTTTCTCATCTCCTTGTGGTGGAAATCTCACCAGCTGCTTCATGGGGGAGGTTAATTAATGCAATTAACAACGAATGTCTTAATTGCAGATGTTTAGAGAGACACTTTGCTGTTATTATTGTTATTATTGTTTTGTGTGCCACTCGCTGCATGCTTGGACATCTCTTTATTAAAGCAAACAAAATCATAATTAGGTGCAGCCCAATTCAAACAGTGGCAGCAGCCTGGAGCAGGAAACCATAATTCAAGAACAAGAGGCATTCTTGACAAATATTATGTTGCCTGCCCGGTAACTGGTTGTGTGCCAGACTGCTGTGAGCCGCTTACCTGCTCCCCTAAAGCCTGGCCAGAGAGGGAAAACAGGACGAAGGGGACAGACCGTGAGGTCCCAACCGGCGGCTACCACAGAAGATGGGTCCTTGAATAAACCAAGGGACAAGGTGCAAGTGGGAAGAAGGTACTGAGGCCCAAGGCTTGGGGGATGCTGTGTTCCAAAAAGCCTTGGGAATTACCCAGAAGCTGAGGGTTAAGAGAAAAGCAAAAGTAGGCAGTTTACTGCACTAAGATGGTGGTTTTTGGAGAATTAGGAGGAAGGAAGCAGAGATCAGACTAGCATTTTGACGGGAAACAATTGACAGAACACATACCCGGGCCCTGAGGGCAGATGGAGGCCTTGACCATGGACTTTGGTTGTGTTTCTCAACAGCACGGTGGCTACAAAGTGAAGCCCTTGCGTCAGTATGCTAATGGCGGCGTCTCTAAGTGAAATTAATGCCCGGATTGTGTGAGGAGAGGGCCCTTCATTATTCCCTGTGATATGAAGATGTGTTGGAGATTCTTCCCGGCCTCTCAGTGACACTCTTCATACAAAATTTATCTTTTATGGGTTTGAAGCTCTTTCAGATACATATCAAAGACCTTCCCATGCCTCCACCATGCATAATATATTCTGCAACAGCTCGTAATAAATCATCCTCCGTCTCTGACTGGTTGGCCGTGAGCAAATGTGGCTACTGCCTGCATGGAAAGGATGCTAGATCCTCACACATAATACTTTACCTCTTGTGCTACCCCTTTCTGTGGTCCATCTCCCCCAGGGAGCCCCTGAAAATGCAAGGAGCTGGAATCACCCAGTTACTCTCTTCTGCTGCTAAAGCCACTGTCTGTGTGGATGATACAGAAGATGTTGCTATTGTTGTTCCATTGTGCAGTCATGTCTGACTCTTTGCGACCCCATGGACAGCAGCATGCCAGGCCTCCTTGTCCTTCACCATTTCTAGGAGTTTACTCAAACTCATATCGATGCCATCCAGCCATCTCATCCTCTGATGCCCTCTTCTTCTTGTGCCCTCAATCTTTCCCAGCATCAGGGTCTTTTCCAAGGAGTCAACTGTTCCCATCAGATGACCCAAACTCCCTGTCTGTGTGGATGACACAGAAGATGTACTGTGATGCTATTTAGAGTTTCGAGAATTCCCCCTACCTCCATTGTCTGGCTTCCTGCTTCCACAAATAGAGGTGGCGTGGGCACTCATTGCATTTCCACTCACTTGGACTGGGAAAGGTGGCCCGGCATTGGTTGTGTTACTGAGTCCAAGCTCGCTCTGTTCACTGCACAACAGGCAGGTAAGTCAGGAGACAAGGTGTTGAAACAAAGTATAGTGACTTTATTGGAGATGGCGGACTAGTGTCTCAGAAAAAATGATCTTATTGGGATCTGGTTGCCAGTTTCTTTTTTAAAAAATTTTATTTGTTTTTTAATTGAAGAATAATTGCTTTACAGAATTTTGTTGTTTGCTGTCAAACCTCAGTATGAATTAACCATAGCTGAAGAGGTGGCAAGAATACACAGAAAAACTATACAAAAAAGATCTTCATGACCCAGATAATCATGATGGTATGATCACTCACCTAGAGCCAGACATCCTGGAATGCGAAGTCAAGTGGACCTTAGGAAGCATCACTACAAACAAAGCTAGTGGAGGTGATAAAATTCCAGCTGAGCTATTTCAAATCCTAAAAGATGATGTTGTCAAAGTGCTGCATTCAATATGCCAGTAAATCTGGAAAATTCAGCAGTGGCAACAGGACTGGAAAAGGTTCAGTTTTCATCCCAATCCCAAAGAAAGGCAATGCCAAAGAATGCTCAAACTACCACACAATTGCACTCATCTCACACGCTAGTAAAGTAATGCTCAAAATTCTTCAAGCCAGGCTTCAACAGTATGTGAACCGTGAACTTCCAGATGTTCAAGCTGGTTTTAGAAAAGGCAGAGGAACCAGAGATTAAATTGCCAACATCTTTTGGATCATCAAAAAAGCAAGAGAGTTCCAGAAAAACATTTATTTCTGCTTTATTGACTATGCCAAAGCCTTTGACTGTGTGGATCACCACAAGCTGTGAAAAATTCTGAAAGAGATGGAAATACCAGACCACCTGACCTGCCTCTTGAGAAGTCTGTATGCAGGTCAGGAAGCAACAGTTAGAACTGGACATGAAACAACAAACTGGTTCCAAATAGGAAAAGGAGTATGTAAAGGCTGTATATTGTCACCCTGCTTATTTAACTTCTATGCAGAGTACATCATGAGAAACGCTGGGCTGGATGAAACACAAGCTGGAATCAAGATTGCTGGGAGAAATATCAATAACCTCAGATATGCAGATGACACAACTCTTATGGCAGAAAGCAAAGAAGAACTAAAAAGCCTCTTGATGAAAGTGAAAGAGGAGAGTGAAAAAGTTGGCTTAAAGCTCAACATTCACAAAACTAAGATCATGTCATCATTTCATGGCAAATAGACGAGGCAACAGTGGAAACAGTAACAGACTTTATTTTTTTGAGCTCCAAAATCACTGCAGATGCTGACTGCAGTCATGAAATTAAAAGACACTTGCTCCTTGGAAGAAAATTTATGACCAACCTAGGCAGCATATTAAAAAGCAGAGACAGTACTTTGCCAACGAAGATCTGTCTAGTCAAGGCTATGGTTTTTCCAGTGGTCATGTATGGATGTGAGAGTTGGACTGTGAAGAAGGCTGAGCGCTGAAGAATTGATGCTTTTGATCTGTGGTGTTGGAGAAGACTCTTGCGAGTCACTTGGACTGCAAGGAGATCCAACCAATCCATCCTAAAGGAAATCAGTACTGAATGTTCACTCCAAGGACTGATGCTGAAGCTGAAACTCCAATACTTGGGCCACCTGATCCGAAGAACTGACATTTGAAAAGACCCTGATCCTGGGAAAGATTGAAGGCAGAAGGAGAAGGGGCGACAGAGGATGAGATGGTTGTATGGCATCACCGACTCAATGGACATAAGTTTGAGTAAACTCCAGGAGTTGCTGATGGACAGGGAGGCCTGGTGTGCTGCAGCCCATGGGGTCACAAATAGTTGGACATGACTGAGTGACTGAATTGACTGAACTGAATACATATATCCCCTCCCTTTTGAACCTCCCTCCTATCTCCCTCCCCACCTCACCCCTCTAGGTTGATAAAGAGCCCCTGTTTGAGTTTCCTGAGCCAGTTTCTTTTATAGAGCAGAGAGGGGAGGAGGTGAGGAAGTAAAGTAAAAAGGTGCTAAATCTTACAGAAGCTCCTGGAATGGCCAGCCTCAGGGTGGTGCATGTTCAGTCACTCAGTCGTGTCTGACTCTTTGCAATCCCGTGGACTGCAGGCTGTCGGGCTCCTCTGTCCACGGTATTCTCTAGGCAAGAATACTGGAGTGGGTTGCCATGTCTTCCTCCAGGGGATCTTCCCAACCTAGGGATGGAACCCAAGTCTTACTCATTGAAGGCGGATTCTTTATCTCCGAGCCACCAGGGAAGCTTCAGGGCAGGGGTGTGTTAATTTCTTCTTTTTGCAGCCATTCATAGGTGGACACGGTCAGGATATTTCTCTGAACAAAGGCACTTTGGTTTAACATTTGGATAGACCATTCTATATTGATAGTATCCTTTTAGTGAAAAAAAGCAACGGGAAGCAAAGGTTTAAGTAAAAGACACAGATCCAACTTGTAGTCAGATTTTGTTCTTCCCTGTAACAGTTGCATCTGAGCTGAGCAAAGAAGGGCTCTGTAGCATCTTGTT
The DNA here is from genome assembly GCA_935064755.1 of Tragelaphus eurycerus. NCBI lineage: Eukaryota > Metazoa > Chordata > Mammalia > Artiodactyla > Bovidae > Tragelaphus > Tragelaphus eurycerus. The sequence goes on from CAKXYN010000385.1 coordinate 121,023, forward strand.
GAGAAGAGAAACAAGATGGGACAAAGGGAAGACCCTCCAGAATGGTGGCCTTGGGACTGGAAAAGGTGGCACCCTCCTCCTGGCTGCCACACGGGGACAGTGCCCAGGCTGGTGGCTTGAGGAAAGCCTCTATCATCAAGGTTATTGATGTCAAATCAAAGGGTTAGGTCAGTGGGATTCTGTATGTGCGCTGCAGGTCATGAAGCAGAAGGGCAGGTACTTCAAAAGAAACAGATTTTTGCTTTCTGTGGTGTCATTTCCAAAGGTCAACAGGTATGGAGGGAAATTCTCCTTGTGGTGGAGAGGGCAGGGTGTCCCTACCCCACATCAGTTTTCTTCCTCTTCCATAGGAACAGAACCCAAATTTGTAGCTGGACAAATGACACCACGGAGTAAAGGTGACACTTCCAAGCCTCCCTTGCAGCTAGATGTGGCCCTGGGACCAAGTTTTGGCTTTTGAGGATATAGAAATGTCTTATGGCAGCTTCTGAGAACTCCCTTAAGTGGTAGCTAGTGTGAGCTCTTTGCATGTTTTTCCTTTCTCCTTATCCTTCCTTCTGGCTGGGATGAGGGACATACTGGCTGGAATTGGAGCAGTCACTTTGAACCCATGAGGTGGAGAGTGGAGATCATCCTTGGTGAAGCTACAAAATAGAAGGAGGTGAGTTCCTGAGACTTCATGTTCTGCTGGGGACTCCCTGAGTCTTCTCAAAACCAGGCAGCCACTGGAGGCTCTTCCTAACTCATTCTTCGTTTCATCCCTTCATTCATAGGTAGCAGAAATGCATCAAGACCTGAGACTCTCCCTGCCTTGTCCTGCACCCGCTGTCTCTATCCTTCACAGGCATGTCCCTCAATAAAACTCTTGCATATTTAATCTTGTCCTGGGGTCAGCCTCTCAGAAGACTCAGACTGACACAGGATGGATCTGGGAAGGAGTGTGTAGGGGAGGGTTGTGGGCATGGGAGAGAAACATCCTAACAGAAGGAATATTTGTGCAAAGTTCCTGTGGTTCAAGAGACCAAAGGAGTTAGAGGGAATGAAATGACATAAGGCCAGTGTGGCTGGAAGGCAGAAAGCAGATAGAGCAGGAGGTAGGGACAGGAGAAAAGAGCTGCAGTCAGCTCTTTCTGGTTTTTATCCTAATAAGAATGGATGCCATTGGATAACTTTATGCATGGGATGCTGCAATCAGACGTGAGCAGGCTCTGATGTGGTCCCAGTGAGAGGCAGTGGTGGCGTGGATGGGAGAGGGTGGCAGCCTGAAATGAAGGAAGTAGGTGGATCCAGAAATGATGCAAAAGGCAAAGCACCTACTATGTGTGGGGTGCTGCTCTGAGGATACATCAGTAAACAGTGCTCACGTTTGGAGGTGTGGGAGAAGGCGTCTTAATTAAACCATTTCAGGCACATTAGATAATCAATATCTACTCTGTGGATCAACCAAGATTTGCTGCCACATGTTACTAGGATTTCACAGCTAAAATGAAGTCCTTCCAGATGCTGTTTAAACCCACATCTGCTTTCATGGCCTAAATCTCAGGGGAGCTGAGAATGGCTCCAGGTATCGGAGACGTGATGCTTAGTGGGAAGGTGACTCAGTCCCTCACTCTGCTTTCTCATCTGCCAAGAGCATAACCAGTCTTTCAATAATATCTAAATAATTTGGTGGGTGGGAGGGGGGGCTTTACTGTTACTGGAGGCTCAAAGGTGAGGTGTATATTTACCGGATGCCAGAAACTTAAACCAAGAACCTTATAGAAATTAAAGTCCATCTGTCAGGTCTGTAGAATGAGTAGCTTCCATTTGTCAGGATTTAGTAAGTGCTGAACACTTTGCTTGAATCCTGACAGGTCATCAATGCACAATGAACCAACAGTCATCCTCTGCCCTCACTCCCTCACTGGCATCTCATTTAACTGAAGCAAGAACTATTATTGTCCCCATTTAACAGATGAGGAAACTGAGTCTTAGAATGATTAAACAAAATTTCCAAAGTCCTACAACTGAAAAAATGACAGAGGCACTCTTTGAACCCCCTTTTACTTCCAAAACCAGTGCTCTTTTTTGCTCTCTTTTAATCTCTTAGAAGCTGAAGACTTCCAATTGGAATGTTTTTAGAATTCTCAGCGAATAAAGAACATGCCTAATAAAAATGGATTTGAATTTAATTTATAGTAATTTCAATTACAGATTATCCTCTTAGTGCTAAGTCTCTTCAGCCACGTCCGTCTCTTTGGGACCTGAGGGACTGCAGCCCGCCAGGCTGCTCTCTCCATGGGATTCTCCAGGTAAAAAAGTGGAGTGGGTTGCCGTGGCCTCTTTCAGGGGATCTTCCCAACCCAGGGATCGAACCTGTGTTCCTTGTCTTCTGCATTGGTAGGCAGGTTCTTTCAGATCAGATCAGATCAGATCAGTCGCACAGTCGTGTCCGACTCTTTGCGACCCCATGAATCACAGCACGCCAGGCCTCCCTGTCCATCACCAACTCCCGGAGCTCACTGAGACTCACATTCATCGAGTCAGTGATGCCATCCAGCCATCTCATCCTCTGTCGTCCCCTTCTCCTCTTGCCCTCAATCCCTCCCAGCATCAGAGTCTTCTCCAATGAGTCAACTCTTCGCATGAGGTGGCCAAAGTACTGGAGTTTCAGCTTCAGCATCATTCCTTCCAAAGAAATCCCAGGGCTGATCTCCTTCAGAATGGACTGGTTGGATCTCCTTGCAGTCCAAGGGACTCTCAAGAGTCTTCTCCAACACCACAGTTCAAAAGCACCAATTCTTGGGCGCTCAGCCTTCTTCACAGTCCGGCTCTCACATCCATACATGACCACAGGAAAAACCATAGCCTTGACTAGACGAAACCTTTGGTGGCAAAGCAATATCTCTGCTTTTGAATATGCTATCTAGGTTGGTCATAACCTTCCTTCCAAGGAGCAAGCGTCTTTTAATTTCATGACTGCAGTCACCATCTGTAGTGATTTTGGAGCCCAGAAAAATAAAGTCTGACCCTATTCCACTGTTTCCCCATCTATTTGCCATGAAGTGATGGGACCGAATGCCATGATCTTCATTTTCTGAATGTTGAGCTTTAAGCCAACTTTTTGACTCTCCACTTTCACTTTCATCAAGAGGCTTTTTAGTTCTTCTTCACTTTCTGCCATAAAGGTGGTGTCATCTGCATATCTGAGGTTATCGATATTTCTCCCAGCAATCTTGATTCAAACTTGTGTTTCTTCCAGTCCAGCGTTTCTCATGATGTACTCTGCATATAAGTTAAGTAAACAGGGTGACAATATACAGCCTTGACGTATTCTTTACCATATTAGATATTAACAAACAAAAATACATTGTTGGGACAACTCTGGACAGTTCCTCAAACATTACAAAAATGTGTTTTTGATTAGTTTTAGGGAGGAAGAATTTACACACAATAACTTTTATGGATTTTTGCTGCATAGTTTGAGTAGCTCAGGAAATTAAAATGATCAAATACCCACCCTCACAATCGAGATCTAGGACTTTTCCACCCCCTGCCCCCTGCCCCACTGAAAACTTCCCTATCCTGCTATACAGTCAACCTTTCCCTGCCTCTCTGGCCCCTGCAACCCTTGATCTGCTTCCTGTCACTATTGTTTTGACTTTCCTAGAATTTTATTTGCTGCTGATAAGTCGCTTCAGTCCTGTTCAACTATTTGCATCCCTGTAGACTGTAGCTCGCCAGGCTCCTTTGTCCATGGGATTTTTCAGGTAAGAATACTGAAATGGCTTGCCATGCCCTCCTCTAGGGGATCTTCCTGACCCAGGGATGGAGCTCACATCTCTTATGTCTCCTGCATTGGCAGGTGGGTTCTTTACCACTAGTGCCACCTTGGAAGCCCATCATATAAGTATGTGTCTGGTTTCTTTCATTTGGCATAATTCTTTCAAGATGCATGCATTTTGTTGTATGTATTAGCGGTTCCTTTTTTTCTCTTACTGGATAGTATTTCATTGTATGGATATTGTCTGTTAATGGACATTTGGGTGGTTTCCTATTTGAAGCTCTTTCGAATAAAGCTGTTAATTAGCATTTGCCTGTGAATTTTATGAGGACATAACTTTTCTTTTCTCTTGCATGAAAATCTAAGATTGGTAGATCCCATGGAAATTACATGTTTAACTCGAGCAGAAACTGCCAAAGTATTTCCTACAGTGGCGGCACCGTTGCAACTCCACCAGCAATACATGAGGGTCCCAGCTGCTCCAAAGCTCACCAGGTTTGACATCATCAGTCCTTTTTATTCAAACCATTCTACCGGTGTACAGTAGCACTAACATGCATCTGAGGATACTACCTTCTCAGATACTCTGAATGTCACCTTCAGCTTTGCTAAAGGTGGTCATAGGTAAGAGTATCTGATGGGTCAACTTGAGGTCACCCAGCTCTGCACTGCTTTCGTCTGAGAGGGAAGTTACCCAGGTTTCTCAGTGGTCCAAGGGCACAAACTCATTTCTCAATCATGTGACAATGGGAAAGGGACTGGCCTCATTTTTTTAAAAAACTAAAGTATAGTTGATTTAGGGCTTCCCTGTTGGCTCAGAGGTAAAAGAATCCATCTGCACATCAGGAGACCTGGGTTCGATCCCTGGGTCCGGAAGGTCCCCTGGAGGAGGGCCTGGCAACCCGCTTCAGTATTCTTGTCTGGGAAATCCCATGGACAGAGGAGCCTGGCCAGCTATAGTCCACAGGAATGAAAAAGAGCTGGACACTACTTAGTGACTAAACAGTATATTAGTTTCAGGTGTACATAAATTTTAGAGCTTATACTTCATTTAAAGTTACTGAAAAAAATAGGGCTTCCCTTGTGGTCCAACATTTAAGACTCTGGGCTTCCACTGCAGGGGGTGTGGGTTTGATCCCTGGCAGCAGCCCACACCTCACAAAGTTATTGTAATATATTGGCTATATTCTGGGTGCTGTACATTCATCCTTTTGTCTTATTCATTTTATACCTGGTAACTTGTACCTCTGAATTCCCTTCTCCTAACTTGCCCCTCCCCTTGGCTCAGTTTGTCTTCTGTGCAATGGAGACAAAATTGCTCTTGGACATGGTTCAGAGTTGCTGGACACTAATAGACTTATTTATATGGGACGATCCTTTGCCTACAATAAAAACACCATTAAAATTCAAAATGGTCCAACATTTATATGATGGAAGTAAAATATTTTGACACTTTGTGAGTGCAAAATAGTCAAGAATGTCACCAAAGTGGAATTTTCTTTCTTTTTCCGCGTGCACCTCCTCACCTCTTGCTTGTGTCCATAATGCCAGTCTGGCCTCTGAGGTGATTTCTACCTCCTAGGCGTGCTGAGATAGTTAAATGAGATAATCAGTGAATGTACTTAGGACAGAGCCCAGCAGATGGTGGGCTTTCAAGAAAGAGTAGCTTATGTTTGGAGACGAAGCCACTATCCGAATGCCAGGAGAGGTGTGTTTAGGAAGAAAAACGACATAGGGAGATGATTAAGAAGCACCAACGAGGAAAGCAAAAAAAAAAAATCCCACTTGAACCCTCCACCCCACACCCAATCCCACCGCGCGCTCCCTGGAGGCACCCGCTGTTACAGGTGGTGCACATTTTAGATACGTGGGGATATATATGGTTTCAAGGTGTTTGAGGAGCAAAGTTTATAGGGGGAGGGCAGGAGGAGAAGGGGACGACGGGTGCGTCTTGCTCTGGGGTTTATTTATCTATTGTGTTTGATCATAGATATAGTCTACATCTTCCTTCCTCTCCACTCTCCCCACCTTTTTTCTTTTACCTTGATACTCCGTGCAGAGCTTTCCAGGTGGGAATGGAGGCATTACCTCTTCCTGTTGGCTGCTGCATCCTCTGGCACAATACAGATGTGCCACATTTAGGCAACTGTAGAGCAGCGACCATAAACCCTCCACCTCCAGACAGCCCTCCTGGGTTTAAACTTGGTTTCACCACTGGAGTACAGCCTTGCTTAGCTTCCCTCATGTGGCACAGGCCAGACCTTGCTCAGTTTCCCTGAACCCTGGTCCTCTCCTTGGTGCCCTGGTTCTTTCATCTATAAAAAGCATGAGCTTGTCAAATGCATCCACTTCCAATTAATCCAATGAGGAGGGCATGGCAACCCACTTCACTATTCTTGCCTGGAAAATCCCATGGACAGAGGAGACTGGCCAGCTGTATAGTCCACAGGATTGCAAAAGAGTTGGACACTACTTAGCGACTAAACATTATATTAGTTTCAGGTGTACATCAATTTTAGGCTTATATTCCATTTAAAGTTACTGAAAAAAATAGGGCTTCCCTGGTGGTCCAACATTTAAGATTCTGGGCTTCCACTGCAGGGGGCATGGGTTTCATCCCTGGCAGCAGCCTCTCCCAAAAAGTCACTTAAATGGCAGACAGCAGCAGTCTCTCCCACCAAAGTCACTTACATGGCAGACAGCATCTGCCATGCTTCCCCTGGGGCTTGACGTGCAAAGGGTTGCAGTTTGAATTCCATGGAAACCTTGCTTGCTCTGTTTAAAAATTTTCTAGTAGGTGCAGTTGAAACCTTGGCTTTAAAAATTTCTAGGCACAAGAAATTATATTTTTTAGAGTTTCCTAGAAATTTCCCCTGCATGACCCACTGGGCCACAGGCAGGCTATCAGTCGGTTCCAGTGATTCGCTATTTCACCTTGGCGTGTCTTTTATCAGAAATCATATGGAAACTTTTTAATTTATGGGCTTTTATTGCAATCCACAATTCACCCTGAGTCGTCTATTATTGAGTGTTCTAGAGGTTCTTATTGTGCCTTATCAGGGAATTGTATCTCAATGCAATTCATCTGGAGTCATTCTTCACAGAGAAAATCTTTCATATTACCTTTCTCTCATCATACTACGACGACTCTTGACTACATCATTATTCCACAATGAGCTTATAAATTATTATCATTAGGCAATTTTTAAAATATAATCTGATTTTATAAACTGCTTCTTTTTATTATCGTTAGAGGGAAACCAGTAAATGCATCTGTCTGTTTTGATCTACCGAGATAATAGTAATAGAAAAACCAAGTTGGGACATCTCACTGAGCTACAAAGAGACTGGATGTGCAATGTGTGCAGACTGAAACGTTTGCGTGCACATAGCCGCGTTCCATGATCCCCTCTCGTGGGTCCCCACTGTCACCCATAATGGTGCCCTAATTGGTAATGCTGAGTTCCTGAAGTGTCTTCAGCTGGATTCTTTTCTCTTCACAGAAAGGAGATTCAAAAAGGCAAAATAAAAATTTGTGGACAATATTTCTTTCTTTTAAAAAAATAATTGTATGTATTTTTGGCTGTGCTGGGCTTTCCTCTAGTTGCGGAGAGCTGGGGCTCCTCTCTAGCTGTGGTAGGCCGGCTTCTCACTGTGGTGGCTTCTCCTGTCATGGAGTGTGAGTGCCAGGGCTGGTGGGCATCAGTAGTTTCAGCTCCCAGTCTCTTGAGTATAGGTCAATAGTTGTGATGCACTGGCTTAGTTGATCCATGGCATATGGGATCCTCTTGGACCAAGGGTTCAACCTGTGTCTCCTGCACTGGCTGGCAGATTCTTTACCACTGCGCCACCAGGTGGTGCTGGAGAAGACTCCTGAGAGTCCCATGGACTGCAAGGAGATCCACCCAGTCCATCCTAAAGGAGATCAGTCCTGAATATTCACTGGAAGGACTGAAGCTGAAACTCCAGTACTTTGGCCACCTGATGCGAAGAACTGACTCATTTGAAAAGCCCCTGATGCTGGGAAAGATTGAAGGAGGGAGGAGAAGGGGACTATAGAAGATGAGATGGTTGGATGGCATCACTGACTCAATGAACATTAGTTTGAGTAAGCTCTGGGAGTTGCTGATGGACAGGGAGGCCTGGTGTGCTGCAGTCCGTGGGGTTGCAAAGAGTCGGACGTGACTGAGCGGCTGAACTGAACTGAACTGAGTCACGGGGAACCCTTTTTTTCTTTTGTTTTGTCATAGCACATGGGATCTTAGCTCCCTGACTCTAGTTGAATGCTCACCCTCTCCCCACCCCTTCACTGGAAGCTGAGGGTCTTAAACACCAGGCTGATGGGAAAGTCTTTAAAATATTTTTAAATTAAGGAAAAAAACCCAAGGTAGATTATGTAGAATCTATGATTCAGGATGTGAAATGATAACCCTGTCTGGTCTGGGTCACGGTCCCCACCACCTTCCTTACTTGTTCCTGGAGAATGCAGATCTTTCTTTCTGGTGCATCACACAGTAAACCAGTTATTCCTATATCCACTCTTCTTTAGATTCTTTTACCATACAGCTTGTTACAGAGTATTGAGTAGAGTTCCCTGTGTTATACGGCAGGTCCTTATTAGTTATCTATTATATGTACACTAGTGTGTATATGTCGCTCCCAATATCCTAACTTACTCCTCCACCTTTCCCCCTGACAACTATAAATTTGTTTTCTACATCTGTGATTTTATTTCTGTCTTGTAAGTAAGTTTGTTTGTATCATTTTTTTGGATTGAAAATAAAAGCAGTATCATGTATTTGTCTTTGTCTGACTTCACTCAGTATGACAATCTCTAGGTCCAACCATGTCACTGCAAATGGCATTATTTTTTCTTTTTATGGCTGAGTAATATTCCTGATTTAACAGTCTATCCCAGGGAAGCTGTGGCAATATGGGTTATTTTTTTCTTTTCTTCCTTGGTGTGTGTTACATCTCACTTACTAATGGGCATGCAGGTGACAGAGAGGGGAAGGGCCTTTTGGAAGATCAGCTACTCTCTCCGTTGATACCAAAGGCCACCTGGATTGTCACAGCTCATGGATTTACACAAACCATGTATTAGAACTTAGGCTAAGTTACCAAGAATTCTAATATTAAACATCTTTTCCTTCCGCCATATTTTTTGATGGAATTCACTATAAGAAGGCTGAGCGCCGAAGAATTGATGCTTTTGAACTGTGGTGTTGGAGAAGACTCTTGAGAGTCCCTTGGACTGCAAGGAGATCCAATCAGTCCATTCTGAAGGAGACCAGCCCTGGGATTTCTTTGGAAGGACTGATGCTGAAGCTGAATCTCCAGTACTTTGGCCACCTCATGTGAAGAGTTGACTCATTGGAAAAGACTCTGATGCTGGGAGGGATTGGGGGCAGGAGGAGAAGGGGACGACAGAGGATGAGATGGCTGGATGGCATCACTGACTCAATGGATGTGAGTCTGAGTGAACTCCGGGAGTTGGTGATGGATAGGGAGGCCTGGCGTGCTGTGATTCATGGGGTTGCAAAGAGTCGGACACGACTGAGAGACTGAAATGAACTGAACTGAACTACATGCTCTACCAAAAAACTGAAAAGCAATTACAACATAAACAGACTGAAAATTACTTAGGGTTGTGTACTATAGCTATATTATACATAAAAGATAGGAACACCAAACACCTGAATAAGTCCATTACAAGTGATGGTTTTGTGGGATCCTATTCTGCAAAGCCATAGCTTGACCTTTGGGGCCCATTGGAGTCTCTGCAGCTTCACGTTAGAATGGAAAGAATGCTAGGATATCTAAGAAGATGTGTGTATGCATATTTTAAGCCTCAATTTGACTTCCTTCCTTCTTCTGTATCCATGGCAAATTGGTCCTAGGACCCTTCAGATCAGATCAGATCAGTCGCTCAGTCGTGTCCGACTCTTTGCGACCCCTAGGACCCTTGCAGATACCAAAATCCTCAGGTGCTCGAGTCCTTTATACAACTGTGGAGCACAGTCAGCCCTCAGAGTGCATTTTCCACCCATAGCTGGTTGTCCAATGTCCACTTGGGGGCAAAATCACCTCTGGTTATTTTGGGTATTAGTTGAAATTCTGTTAAGGTTATAGATCTCTTTTGGAAAGAATCATTCTCATGGTATCAAGTCTTCTCAAACACGAATGTGTTTCATCTCTCTACATTTTCTCAATCTCATTTCATGTCTTTTAATAACTTTTCTAATTTCCTTCATGAAGGTGTGCATGTCTTTGATTTGATTTATTCCTAGGCTCTCTGTAGTGTCTTTGCTGTTATTACAAAAATGGTGTCTTTTCCAATTCTAATCTCTAACTGGTTGTTGTTGGTTGAAAGGAACATTTATTTTTTGAGTGTGTGTGTCCACCATGCATCTTGGAATCTTGTTCAATTGTTTTAAATCTCACAGACTGTTTGAACATCTTCTAGAATATTCTATGAAGATAATCATGTTGTCTACAAATAACCACAGTGCTGACCTCTCTTTTAGCATGCTTGCATTTTTAACTTCTTTTCCTCATCTTACTGCACTGGTTAGGACCTCCAGGAAAATGCTGAATAGTATCAGGGATGGAGGGACACTTATTTTACAAGCCAAGAAGCAATACTCTGACCTTGTCCGAGGTCATTCCATGACTCAGAGCAGAGGCAAGTCTAGATTCTAAGGTTTATGAACTTCTCTTCCTTTTATTTTTTCTTGCTTCCTTTTGAGTTAGTTAGATTAAAAACACTTTGCTGTCAGAACTCTTGATTTTAGACCTATAAAAGCTTAAAAGAAAGTTACATATAGTCTTCTGTGTGGGTGGAATACAACACATCAGGATCTTAATACTGACACATGAAACCTGTGTTATTCTTTGAATATAAAACATGTTAGCTCTTTAAAGCTTGTATCTGTGAGTTTGCTTCCACATCTTGTTAGAGAGAGGTTTTAGGATAATGTGGGTCTTATGATAAAATATCTAAGTTTTATGGATCACATAAAATGAAGCAAGCACTGCACTAGGTCCTTTTAAAAGTATGCTTTCATGGTGTCTTTCGAATAAGGCTCTGAGGTGTATATTATTACCCTCATTTTACGGATGAGGAAACTGAACTTGAAAGCATTAAGTAACTTGCCCAAGGCCTCTTATTTCTAAGTTTGCAGAGCCTGGACTCAAACCAAGGTTGGATATCAAAGCGTACTATCTTCTGGCTGTGTATCCTGCTTACCATCAGGCAAACACGTGGGAAATTAACATCAGATGGGTTCCAATTCCGTTTGGAGGGTCTAGGGACTAACTCTTTTCATTGCTTTAGATCATATGAGCTCTTTTCATTGCGTTATCTTAGATTAAGAATGCATGAAACATAAAGCAAATGAAGTTGTCTGTTAGTATTGCTTCCACATAAATATGCACAAAGCGGTAGCAAATTCATGTCAGTAAATGTCTCCGATATGCTGGGCACATTATGCATTACATATCTTACCTGCGTAACAACTATGGGAGGAAAGTCTCGTTAGTACCATTTTAGGGATTAGGAAATGGGCAGAGTTGGGTCACGCCCTGCTAGACACTATAGCCAAGTGACCAAGCTGGCCTGTCAGCTCAAAGCTGTGTTTTGGTCACATTCAATTCTCAGTGGAAAGAAATGTGCCTCAGCAGCTGCATTTTAAGGCATCATTTCCATCATGGTGCAGGACGTGGAACCCAAGAGGGACTTCTATAAACATGAGTACATGTTCCCAGACAAAGGAGGTGATATCTCTGACAAAGAGCCATTATCCAGAACATCTGCTGGGCTGTTTCTCCTTGTTTTAAATAATGCACAGAGAGATCTGATTCAGGTGTGCTCCTGAGAAGCCGGCAGCTTCTGCCGTGATTTCTGTGATCTCTGGGTGTGATGAATGAGAGCTATCTGTTGATCATGGAGTACACCACTTAATCAAGCACTTTGGCTGTGGATCAAATTTTCTATATTTTTAACTATAATTATAGCTATAACCAACACTACTTAGCCTGCTTTGTAATTTACATAGTGATTCCACATTCAGCGTCTCATAAGCATTTAATCTTCAAAACAGCTCTGCTCCACAGTCATTAATATTATCCTTGTAATAACGTGTTTGAGATTGTCCACACGTATCAACAGAGAGAGACAGCCCAGAGAAGGACAGCCCAGAGACATTATTCTTTGGGAAGAGTGAGCTGTCACTCTATGGTTTAATGTGGTGCTGCTTTGGGTTAATTGTGTCCAGAAAGGAAGGTGCTGGAAGGTGAGTTAGGCAGTGGTTATCTCTGGCAGTAAGAGTTTCAGAAAAACTTCTTCATTCATTTCATATATTTTTGTATTCCTTTAATTTTTTAAAATTTAATTTTTATTTTGTTGTTGTTGCTGTTCAGTTGCTAAGTCATGTCCGACTCTTTGTGACTCCATGGACTGCAGGCCGCCAGGCCGTCCTATCACCAACTCCCTGAGCTCACTCAAACTCATGTCCATTGAGTCAGTGATGCCATCCACCCATCTCATCCTCTGTTGTCTCCTTCTCCTCCCATCTTCAATCTTTCCCAGCATCAGGGTATTTTCAAATGAGTCAGTTCTTCGCATCAGATGGCCAAAATATTGGAGTTTCAGCTTCAACGTCAATCCTTCCAATGAATATTCAGGACTGATTTCCTTTAGGATGGACTGGGTGGATCTCCTTGCAGTCCAAGGGACTCTCAAGAGTCCTCCCACACCACAGTTCAAAGGCATCAATTTTTTGGCGCTTAGCCTTCTTTATGGCCCAACTCTCACATCTGTATATAAAGAGCTTTGTATTCCTTTACTTTTTTAAAATTTAATTTTTATTTTACACATATAAATATTGGATTGGCCAAAAAGTTTGCGTTTTTCCATAATATCTTATGCAAAACCCTAGACAAACTTTTGGCTAACCTAACAGTTCCTTTAAATACACATTGTATACAAGTACAAAAGTACACAGGTGCATTGTTTTTAAAAAATCATTTAGTTCCATAAAGCGGATAATAAGACAGTAGTATTTGAACCCATCACTCCCCTCACTTTATCATCGCTAGGGGGCAACAACTGAACTCCTCAGCTGTTTGGTCTTGATTCATATATTTCAAACTAAATGTTTTTATTCTATTTCTTACTGTTCAGCTTGAGATATTCTCTCTTTGCTTCCTGCTATGAGAGATGAAGATTTAGAATCCTTGTACACATGCCTCCTATCCCCCTTCCCTATCCACTGTGGTCCAATAACAGGTGAGTTATCACTTGTATATAGATGTATATCACAAGTTACACAGTATATCACCCAGATATTCCTCACTTCGTGTACAGAGTTTCCTTCCAGAGTGGGTAATAGTCTCTCCCTCTCTTTTCTTTTAGAAATTTGCTTGTTGTTTTAAGTTTAATATTATATTTATTTTTATTTATTTATTTGGCTGTGCCAGGTCTTGGTTTCAGCACATGGGATCGTTTATCTTCCCTGAGGCATGTGAGAGCTTTACTCGCAGCTTGTGAATCTTAGTTACAGCCTGTGAGATCTAGTTCCCTTACCAGTGATTGAACTCAGGCCCCCTGTATTGAGAGCTTGCAGTCTCAGCCACTGGACTGCCAGAGAAGTCCCCCTTTGCTGGTTGTTTCTAAAAAAATTTACTAATCACTAATTCATTTTAAAAAGTTTGCCAGAAGCCCGTGCCTTCTCAAGATATTCAAACAGTTCAGGAACCCATCCGTCTACCATCTTGATGACATGGCTGCAGGGCATCCGCATCTTCTTGTTTCAAGATGGAGTGGCCTCACCTCAGGCCGGCTGACAGCGGTTGTACTGGGGGTTCCTTTACCCATCCTCTGAGTCTCTCTACTTTTCTTCTGGGATGGAGCCCATGTTTTCTGGATTCTGCTTCTCATTCTTTCTTGATTTACTTCTCCCCATTTTAGTGAAGCATCTCTCAGATTGCCTTCTGAATAAATATTGTCAAAAAAGATAAATGTTTCTAAGGCTTCGAAGTGTGAAAATGGCTTCATTCTACCTTTACACTTGTTGATAGTTTGGCTGAGTACAGAAAATTGTTTGGAAACAATATTTTTTTAGCTTTGGTATTGCCATTGGGAAGTCCAAAGATATTTTGATTCCTAGTCCTTTATATATGAAATTTTATTTTCTTTGTGGGAAAGTCAGGATCTTCGTTTGTTACCAATACTCTGAAATTGCCGAGTAACAGGCCTTGGTGTGGCTCTATCCTCATATATTTTAGATTTTTTTTTAATGTAGATGATTTTTAAGTCTTTATTGAATTTGTTACAATACTGTTTCTGTTTTAGGTTTTGCTTTTTCAGCTGCAAGGCGTGTGGGAATCTTAGCTCCTCACCAGGGATCGAACCTGTGGCCCCCGCATTGGAAGGCGAAATCCTAACCACTGGACCGCCAGGAAAATCCCTGTTCTCACATATTTTGATGGACATTTGATGACTGCTTTCAGTTCTGAGTAACTTTACTGAGTCATTTATTTTTAAATGATATTCTCCTTTCTGTCTTTTTGTTCTGGAATTCTGATTACTGGTTATTGGGCCTTCTGGACTGATCCGATTTTAAACATGTCTTAAAATTTAAATTCTATTCTTTCTATTTTTTAAAAAGAGACTTTCGTAGCTGTCCTTTTACAACAGAGGCATGCATTACGGATTTGTGGTTATTAACCAACAGCAGAACGACCACGGCAATACGGGATACCTCAGAAGACGTGACTGGTTTCATTTCGTAGAGGGGACTTTGAGTTGAAATACCTGGTATGCCCACTCTGATGGGATTCCCATTCAATTCATTCTTTCATTCAATCAATAATTCAGCAAATGTTCTGACACATCCCAAGAATCCACACAGTTCTGAATTATTTTTCATTCATTTTGCTGGGACTCAGTGAGCCATTTTAATGTGAAGACTTGGATTAAATCCTTTGGTAACTTTTCTTCTCTTATTGCATGACTGATAATTTTTTCTAAAACTGTTTTTGAGACCATTTCCTGGATCGATTCTCTATGCACGGTACCATCTCTACCATCTCTATGTTTTTGGCTGTTGTATATTTGCTCTGTTCTCTTGGGAATGACCTTGGCATTATCTCTCTATTCATTTACCATTTAAAATCAGAAAACACATTTTTTAGTTTCTAAGAACTCTTTTATTTATTCTACTTTTAAAGCATTCTATTCCTGTTTTGTGGATGGGCTATAATCTCAAAATCACTCTGAGGATGCAAATTTGAATGCTTTTCTAAAGTCTTCTTTAGTTTCCTGAATTATGTCCATTTTCTCTGGGGTCACCTCTTTCCACTTGTTTTGGTGTTTCTGTTCCTGTAGCTTGTAGTTTGTATTCTCCATATATCTAGTGATCCTTTGTCGTTGTGAATTTTGAAGGAGGAGGAAAGGCACTGATTTTTCTAGGTACTTGGTGTGCCCTTTGCAGGTGTTAATAGTGTCGACTGGATGGGGAGCTTTTGAGGGGAGCAGAACTGACTGGGTCAGAGGCTTCACTTTAGAGGGAAGTGGTGGGGATGGAGCTTTAGGACTGGGCACCCTCAGAGGCCAGGACAGAGAGGGTGTGGATATGGTGCCAGTACCCACTCTAGGAGTCCTGACTCCTGGTGGCTGAAAATTTACTCCATTTAGAAGGAAATACTTTGAGTGCTATCCTTCTGCCTCCCCAGAAGCCGGAGTATTGGCTGCATGGCCTGCCCTCTTTGTGTTCAGAGTGGGGTGTGGTGGCAGGGAGCAAACCATTTTGTGGTTGGGGAAATTGATTTGAACTCCTCCCTTTAAGCAGTCCCACTTTTCTCTTGTGCCTGCCTTTGAGCTTCATGGTCCTTTGGGGGTCTTGCAGCAGCTCAGCTTCTTTGACTCTGTCCCACCTGGTGCATTTTGAGCTATGGTTTCCCTACACAGGCTGACTCTTGAACCTGCTTCCACCCACTCAGTCCTGAAGATTCGGTTTTGGAAATCTTCTTTTGCTGCATGGCATGTAGGATCTTAGTTCCCTGACTAGGGATTGAACCCATGCCCTCTGCACTGGATGCAGAGTCTTAACCACTGGACCACCAGGGAAGCCCCAGAAGTCTTCATCCTTTGATTGTTGGTTTCCTGGCCATTAACATTTGCTCTTAAGAGAATGTCATCCTTTATTCTTTCCCTATTATCTTGAAGGAGTCTTAAGTGAGGAAGGAGACACATGATGCACTGTTTCTATCTATAATTTGCTCATTTTTGAAAGGTCTACTTTGGCTTACTTTTCTGAAAAATAATTTGTGCTTCTTTAGACAGATGTGCTTTAAATATGAGATGATCAGGGAAGAGGCGTGGGGGAAGGTGTGAGGGGCACCTGCTGGTGGCTGTCTTGGCCTTTCAGTTGTCCCATGTAATCGTGCTCTGTCCTGAACCAGCACATCCTGACAAGCAAGACCAAAGCCTGTCCTTGACTGGCAGCCTCCATTCTGGAAGGAAGTTCTCTGCCCCGTTGCTACTTAAACCCGACCCTTGGGAGGTCTTACTTGCTACCCCAGCTAGCTTATTAAGAAGCATTCCTTTTGGTTTTTTTGATGAGAAAAGCTCTGGTGAATGCCATTTTTTCCACATGGCTCTGTTTCCAGGACTGTTCCAGCAGCCTGGTGCAGTGCATCCGGCTGGCACACTGGGGTAATGGGTCACAGCCCAGGGGGTTGCAGGCACCTCTGTGCAGGTGGATTTTCCATAGGGAGTCCCGCTGGGAGCCCTCCCTCTCTGCCCGGAGGAGAAGCTGTCAAAGACGCTGGTGCCAGGACTGAAAAACCAGTCTTGGCTGTCATCCTCGCCTCTCAGCCCGCTCTGGTTTCCACTCAGCACTCGAGTCTCTTGATCTGTGCCTGTTTCCAGCCGCTCTGAGTGGGGTCACCAATTAGAGCCAGAAACAAAAAAGTTTCCTGAGCCCACGTGGTCCCCAGCCCTGCGCTTCCTGCTGTCTGTGTGTGCAGCACGGGTTTCCGCCTCGGCTGACCGGCCCCTTCCGCTCTCTGTGTGCGTTCTGCTGGGTCTTCATTATCCCCCCTTGGCTTTGCTTTCCTCTTCCTCCTTCCCCCACTGAAGCCACCCAGAATGAGGGAGCCCCCTTTCCTGTCCCCTTGGGGCCCCTCAGCATCTCTGCATAGACCCGTCACCTGTGGGACCCCGGGGCATGGCACGCAGCCACTCAGGCCCACAAAGGAGCCCTCAGAGCTGCGGCCCGGCCTGGGCCGGGCGCCAGCACGCCGCGGAGAGGGGCCCGGCCTCGCAGGGGGAGAGAGAGCCGCCCCGGCTTGCTGTGGGGTCTGGGGCCAGTCACTTGACCTCTGCTCAGCTCCTCGTCCTCCAGAGGAAGTCAGGATGGCGGCCAGACGATGCTGGTGGAATCGCCAATGAGGGCGGGAGCATGGGGACCCAGTCTCACTGCCCTGCAGCCGGCTGATTTGGATGGGGGCCTGTGTGCACCTCTCACACACGCACACACAAATGTGCATACACACATTCATGCCCCCATATACACATACTCATAGACACACACACACACACAAGTGCACAGGCACTCACACACAAGTACACACAAGTGTGCCCAGACTGACAGACACATGTGCACTCAGACGCGTCCGGGTCCACACAGTCATACAAACACGTTTACATGCAAACATGCACATTCACACATAGACACACACACACAAATACCCGCTCATCATACAGGGAGGACACACATCAATGGGTATTTGTGCATGGGATTCCCAGTGAAATACAAACAAAATGTCAACATCTCATAAAGAGAGTACAAAGCAATAGGGGTGCATTCCTGGGTTTTCCTCCACTCTTTTCTTTCACTCTTGGTTGACAATCACAGCCTGGGTGTGCTTGTCGTTGGGCTGGCACAGCTGGGGAGATGGCAGAGCAGCCAGCAAGGTCCCAGGCCTCAAGGGGTGTTCAGTGGATTTGGGCAATCCAACAAGCCACTGGCTATGAGACATAATGAGTTAACAGGCTCTGGGAGAGAGTCATCGGATGGTCATCCTGCCAGAAAGGAGAATTGGGGAAGGCTGCACGGAGGGGGAGGCTCTTGGTTTACTCAGAGAGAGCAGAGTATGCGTTATTTAGCTGAATTTGGCTTCCGAACCACAGACCGCAGCTCTGACTCCAGAAATGCCTGTGGCTTGCATGGCAGGAGTGAAGAGGGTCCCACCCAGACCACACATCCGTGATCAAACAAATGGCACTGCTGGCTTAAGCCATTAAGCTTGTTTGTTGTTGTTTCTTTAAACTATCATCAGTTTACTTATTTTTATTGAGACTATTTTTAGAGTGATTTTAGGTACACAGCAACATGGGGCAGAAGGTACAAAGATTTCCCTGCCCCTACACATGTAGCCCCTTCCTTGCCACCAACAGTACTACAATTGATGCATTTTAAATGATATGTCATCACTCAAAGTCACTTTACCTTAGGGCTCTCTCTTGGTGTTTTACATTCAGTGGGTTTGGACAAATGTATAATGACATGTGTCTACCAGTCCACCATTTTAGTGGTGCTGTTTTTTCCTTTATAATTTTATTTTTGGCCGTACTGGGTCTTCACTGCTACACGGGCCTTTTTCTAGTTGTGTTGATTGGGGGCTGATGCGGTGCCCCAGGTTCTCATTGCTTGTGCTTCTCTTGTTGCAGAGCACAGGCTCTAGGGCATGTGGGCCTCAGTAGTTGTGGCTCCTGGGCTCTAGAGCACAGGCTCAACAGATGTGACACACGGGCTTGGTTGGTTTTGGAGCCCTGGCTTTAGGATATGACAGCCCTCAGAGTCTGCCTAGACTTGTTGCAGCCGAGGAGCGGAGGGGTTAAGAGAATGGTTTCAGAGCCAGGCCCCCTGGCTTCAGATCTTTCAGTCCCCAGCCAAGTGATCCCGGGGACTGTATTTAACCTCTCAGTGTTAGCCTCTTTGAGTATAAACAGTTATAATAAAATGAGAGTGTTGTGAGGGTTAAATTAGTTAGTATGATGGAATTTTGGAATGAAGCTTGGTACAATAAAATATCTATGTAAATATTATTTACTACTATTAACAGTAAAGATTATTTTTTCTAGAAGAGTCTCCAAGGGTGAGTTGCTTAGTTTTCATTAAAATTTTGCCAACCTAAGTGCCCACCCACAGATGATTGGGTTAAGAAGGTGTGGTGCATATATACAATGGAATATTACTCAGCTATAGGAAAGAATGAAATACTGCCATTTGCATGGATCGACCTTTGAGAATATTATGCTTAGTGAAATAAGTCAGACAGAGATAAGTCAGAGAAAGACGAATACTATATAATATCACTTATCTGTGGAATCTGAAAAATAATACATATAAATGTGCATGCAAAATAGAAACAGACTCTCAGGCATAGAAAACAAAGTTGTGGTTACCAAAGGGAAGTGAGGAGAGGGGCGGGACAAATCAGGGCTATGGGATTAACATCTACAGACCACTATGCCTAAAACAGAGAAGCAATAAAGATTTACTGCACAACACAGAGAATTATACCCCATATCCTGTAATAACCTATAATGGAATATAATTTGCAAAAAATGGAATCACTAGGCTGTATGTGTACCTGAAACTAACACAGTATTGTAAATCAACCATAGTTCAATCAAAAATAAATTAAAAATAGATTTTTTTTCAAAAGTGGAAAAAAAAAAAGATCAGCTCAGTGTTTGTGGTCTCCAATGGTTGGAGCTCCAGTGGCCCAAAGCCCCTTCCTGCGTTTCTGATGCTTGATAAGTAGAATGATGGGCAGGTCAGAAGGAGCAGCGAGTGGGATGGAGTCTACAGATGGAGATGCTGAGGCCGGCCCTGGGCTGGTCCCACCAGGCAGGTGGCAGAGGCGGAGCCCAGGGCCTTCGCTCCTGACACCTCAACTGGTGGAAGGAAGAGAAGGAGGCAGTGGTTAGAGGACAATGAGATTGGATCTTATCCAAAGACTGACTTCTTCCACTTTAGAAATGGGCAATAGAGCTGGGGTCTGTTCTATGGAGTCCTGGGTTGCCGTCCAGGTAGCAGGACAGACAGGCTGGTCCCTGTTGGTAGAGCCACCACCGTGGGAAGCCCTTTGGGCGAAAACAGACAGGCTTCCCCAATGAGCACACAAGCCCGGGTGAGAGAGGAGGATGAGGATGAGGCCCCTGGACTGAAATGAGCCCCTGAAGGGCAGGGAGCTGTCCTCCCCAGGGGATGGAAATACCCCTTTCTCTTCTTCAATATTGACCCGCAGGAGGGGAAAAAGGCATCTTAATACTTTTTCAGTGGATAATGAAGCAGTTTATTTAATATTATTTGGATAACAAGGCTCCACATGAACAGGATTCGAATGTCAGTTGTCTTAGGGGAAAAAAGATTTATTGGTTGGTAAATATTGAGAAAGAAAAGCTGATAAAGAACAGCTTCAGCTGCAGCTTCTGCCTGGAGCAGGAGAACAGGCCTGTGTTGTATTTTGGGGCCCTGGGAAGGCAAAAAATTGTGAATGTCTTTCTTTGTTGGTGGGTGTAAAAGTGGAGACCGCTACAAATAATTTCTTATTTCTGTTCGCATAGATTTAAAATTATGTAGTTTCCCTACCTTGTTAAGTATTAAAGCGTTCTTGTTTAAGGAAAAGGCACTTAAATAATGAAGCTTATGTATCTTGTTTTCAGACATCAATATCTGGCTTTGAGTGGCACAAAGGGATCAAGGAATGTAGATTCAGAGCTCCCCGGGACGCTTGGCAATTCTAATTCGACTCCAGACTGCAAATGGGCACAAAACTGTTGAAACTTTTGTTGCAGAGAAGGCTGGGTGAGCACGTGGTGTTGGGAAATTGTATTTTCTTCTTCGAGTTCTTCTGTTTCCGAATATTTAATCCTACTGTTCTCCTCTTTCGTGAAGGTCTCTTTAGTAAAGGATCTCTTTCCTGATGCTTCAGGCAACACAGACGCTGGATTCAGAAAACACCAGACTGGGTTGCTGCCCTTCCCGCAGGGCCTGACGTGGGGAAAGCCTGCCATCTGGTGGTCAATGGGATACTTGGCACCTCGATTCTGTCCAGGGGTTGGAAAGGGAGGCTTGCAAGCTGGTTTTCTGCAGGACAGGTGGGGGCGTCTTTATAAAACTTCCAGACAGTGGCTGGTAGGTTTCAGCGAACCTTCTGTGTGTCCACTGTCATTCCCTGAATAGGTGCACGATACCCTCTATGTGACAATGAGGACAAAGGTGGGGAAGACGCAATCTCACAGTGATAATAAAGAACCACGGTACATTTACCAAATGCCTCTTGAGTGCCTGGCGGGGAGCCAGGAAAGGAGCGAGTAAGCGGTGTCTAAGGTCATCGATGTCAGAGTTGATGGGCAGAGGTGGTGAGAGCTGGCTTGTCCTCGCCTGGCAGGATGTTCAGTCGGACCTTCAGATGAAGTCAGGCAAAGTCCAGGGAGTTCTGATTTGTTTATCTTTTCAAAATATTGAGTTGGCCATGTTTTGGTCAATACTAGGTCTTCCTCAGCCTTTAAAAACATTTTTCTTTTCCCACTGCTTTTTATTTTGGAAAAAGAGTCTTTGAAAAGTTGCAACTGTTAACATTTTGACACATATTTGTTTTCATCAAGCTCTTTTTGGAGTTGTGACACTTGGCCCTGAAATACTTCAGTGGGTCTCTCCTAAGAATGAGGAATTGTTCTTACATAAGCATTCTATGAGCATCACACTTGGGAAAATGTACAGTCTTCTAATGTAAAGTCCACATCAAATGATTGAATACTTAACAGATTTTTGTTTTGACCCACAGTGGAATTAAGGATGACAGATGTTGTTTCCTCTTATCTGCTTTCATCTAGAACACTTCTTTGGTCTTTTGTATGGTCTTTCACAGCATTGATGTTTTGAAGAGTTTTATAGGATGTTCCTTAATCTGGATTTATATGATGGCTTCTTCCGGATTAGTTTTAGCGTAACTATTTTTGGCAGGCATCTTACCAAGATGACATGGCTTCCTTCTTGGAGCACTGTGCTGGGGGAACGTGATGCCTGTTGGTCCCGTTACTGTTGATGTGGACCTTGTGATCATGTGGTTGAGGAAGGGTTTACCAGCAGGAACCAGCCTGTCTGTCCTGCTACCTGGATGGCAACCTAAGACTCCACAGAACAGACCCTAGCTCTATCGCCCATTTCTATAGCGGAAGAAGTCAGTCTTTGGATAAAAATTCCAATCCTATTGTCCTCTAAACCACTGCCTCCTTCTCTTCCTTCCAATTTCATTGGAAAAATGCCCATCATCCTTTGTAATTAATAAATGACCAACTGAGTGACACTTTAAGATTGAATATTCTGTTTCTCGGGCTTCCCTGGTGACTTGGATGGTAGAGAATCCGCCTGCAATGCAGGAGACTGGGGTTGGATCCCTGGGTCAGGAAGATCCCCTGGAGAAGGGCATGGCAACCCACTCCAGTATTCTTGCCTGGAGAATTCCATGGACAGAGAAGCCTGGTGGGCTACAGTCTTTGGTATTGCAAAGAGCTGGACACGACTGAGCGATCTACCACAATCTGTTTCTCAGCATTCTCTTGCCCAGCAGTTTCAGGATCCATTAACGATCCTCATCGGAACCAATTAACGTTTGCTGGCTGTACAGTGATGTCTCATTTTCTACTGTTTCTTCTACTTTCTGTTTTTAAGTGGTCACTGTTGCGTAAAGAAAAGCTTTTCCTCCCATCCCCCTCTTTTTCAGTATCAGTAGGGACTCACGGGTTCTTTTCGGGTTTAGTGTGCTTCTGCAGTTACCTGTTGTGATAACCAGATCATCCCAGATTTGGCAAATGACAATTCTTCCTGGCTGGACCTCTATCCCCGGGCATGTCCTTACTTTGTGGCACAAGGTGCTTCAGGTTCACTTTGATCTTTCCTTGCCTCCAGCCTGCTGCTGCTGCTTAGTCACTTCAGTCGTGTCCAACTCTGTGTGATCCCGTAGACGGCAGCCCACCAGGCTCCCCCGTCCCTGGGATTCTCCAGGAAAGAACACTGGAGTGGGTTGCCATTCCCTTCTCCAATACATGAAAGTGAAAAGTCAAAGTGAAGTCGCTCAGTTGTGTCCGACCCTCAGCAACCCCATGGACTGCAGCCCACCAGTCTCCTCTGTCCATGGGATTTTGCAGGCAGGAGTACTGGAGTGGTGTGCATTGCCTCCAGCCTAGAATCAGCTATTTCTCCAAACCCACCCATCTTTGGCTGTTTATTTAATCTCTCTTAGTACTGTTATTTTTTGTGATTATGGTTTGTGTGTCTGCCCTCTGATGCCCTCTCGCAACACCTACCGTCTTACTTGGGTTTCTCTTACCTTGGACATGGGGTATCTCTTCACAAAGGGCAAAGCACAGCTGCCCCTCTTGACCTTGGACATGGAGTAGCTCCTCTGGGCCCTCCTGCACCCACGCAGCCGCTGCTCCTTGGACATGGGGTTGCTCTTCTTGGCCGCCGCCCTGGCCTAGGGCGTGTGGTAGCTCCTCTGGGCCGTTACCCCTGACCTCGGGAATGTGGTAGCTCATCTCAGCTGCCAAAGAGTCCATCCTAAAGGAGATCAGTCCTGTGTGTTCATTGGAAGGACTGATGCTGAAGCTGAAACTCCAATATTTTGGCCACCTCATGCAAAGAGTTGGCTCACTGGAAAAGACCCTGATGCTGGGAGGTATTGGAGGCAGGAGGAGAAAGGGACGACAGAGGATGAAATGGCTGGATGGCATCACCAACTCGATGGACATGAGTTTGAGTGAACTCCAGGAGTTGGTGATGGACAGGGAGGCCTGGCGTGCTGTGATTCATGGGGTCGCAAAGAGTTGGACACGACTGAGCGACTGAACTGAACTGTTATTTTAAAATTTATATACAATACCATTGTCTTGTTTGGTGCACAGTTTTTGGATTTTTCAGCACATATATATCATGAAACTTCCACTTTAATCAAAGTATAGAATAGTTCCACCACCCCCAGAAACCCCTTAGGCTTCTTCACCATGGTCAAACAATCTCCACATTCCTGAAAACCACTGAACTTTTCAACATCTTTAAAATTTTGCCTTCCTGGAATATTACATAAATGGAATCTTACAGTATGCAGCCGGGGTGTCTCACTCAGCACGATGCCTTTGTGATCCACCCACATCAACAGTTATTCCTCATCAGTGCTGACTACTAAATGTACCATTGTGTCGATGCAGCTCGTTTATCATTCACCTGCTGAAGGGTATTTGGACTTGTTTCCAGTTGTTGATGATAATAAATAGAGCTGACATAAACATTCTTCTGTAGTTTTCTTCGGTGTGGGTTTAAGTTTTCATTTCTTTTGGACAGATACCTAAGTTCAGTTCAGTTCAGTCACTCAGTTGTGTCCAACTCTTTGAGACCCCATGAACTGTAGCACGCCAGGCCTCCCTGTCCATCACCAACTCCCGGAGTCTAACCAAACTCATATCCATTGAGTTGGTGATGCCATCCAACCATGTCATCCTCTGTCGTCCCCTTCTCCTCTTGCCCTCAATCTTTTCCAGCATCAGGGTCTTTTCAAATGAGTCAGCTCTTTGCATCAGGTGGCCAAAGTATTGGAGTCTCAGCTTCAACATAAGTCTTTCCTAAGAGTGACTTGTTAAACTAAATCATATAATAAGTTTATGTTTAACCTGAAAAAAAAAAATTCTGCCAAATATTTTCCAGAGTGGGTGTGCCATTTTGCATTTCCACCAGTGATGTATGACAGTTCTGGTTGTTCTACAGTCTTGCCACAACTTGGTTTTATTAGTTTTTCTCTTTTTGAAAAACCATTCCAGTACATAGAGTGTTATTCATCTTCTTTAATCTTTGTCAGTGTTATAGGTGAATTAAAAAGCTCAATCTCAGTGTATGTTGAAGTGAAGTGAAAGTCGCTCAGTCATGTCTGACTCTTTGCGACCCTGTGGACTATACAGTCCATGGAATTCTCCAGGCCAGAACACTGGACTGGGTAGCCTGTCCCTGCTCCAGGGGATCTTCCCAACCCAGGGGATAGAATCCAGGTCTCTTGCATTGCACATGGATTCTTTATCAGCGGAGCCACAAGGGAAGCCCCAGTATATGTTGAGTGTTAACAATACTATAATTAGTATTAATATTGTAAAAATTAATAAGGACAAAACTCAGTAAAAAGGAGTCAGGAGGCCAGAAGGAGAAGCTCTCAAGCACTTACCATTCAATGGCAATACAAAATCCAACAAGAGCAGACTACCTATCATCTCCAGCAGGAAAGGACACTACTATGGCCATCAGAAGGAAGATTTTCTCCTTGCCAGGCAACAGCTCCGCCAATGAGAGACTGTCATGACTCAGCCAATGAAAATCCACTATACCTTGAGCTCTCCGTTTCCTCCAATGGAGTTTTCTTTTATAACAGGCCCTCCCAGTTGCCCTTTCTCCTTTATAGTTGTGTGGCGTCCCATAGTTGTGTGTCTCCAATTGCATTTTTTGGTGCTTCAGAATAAACTCATTTTGCTGATAAACATAAGTGACTGTTTAATTGTTTTAGGTTAGTTAGTTACTTAGTCATGTCCAACTCTTTGTGACCCCATGGACTGTAGCCAGCCAAGCTCCTCTGTCCATGGGATTCTCCAGGCAAGAATACTGGAGTGGGTTGCCATTTCCTTCTCCAATTGTTTTAGGTTAACACAGTTTAAAATGGCAATAATTACAACCAATTTCATAGGTTAAAAAGATATTTTATGATACTTAAATATTTGCTTTTGTTGTTGTTGTTACATGGGACATTAAAATGGCTCAATTTTTGAAATATTTTGTTTTATTTATTTAGTTTTTAAATTGAAGTCTAGTTGATTTACAATATTGTGTTAGTTTCCAACGTACTGCAAAGTGAATCAGTTACGTATATATATATATATATATACACATACACATATCTACTCCTTTTCAGATTCTGTTCCAGCATATTTTGTTGTTGTTGTTTCGTTACTTGATCAGTCGTGTCTGACTCTCTGTGACCCCAGGGACTGTAGGCCACCAGACTCCTCCGTCCATGGAATTCTCCAGGCAGGAATACTGGAGTGGGTTGCCATTCGCTTCTCCAGAGGGTCTTCCTGACCCAGGGATTGAACCTGAGTCTCCTACTTTGCAGGCAGATTCTTTACTGTCTGAGCCACCCCATATAGGTTGTTGTTGCTGCTGCTGCTGCTGCTAAGTCTCTTCAGTCGTGTCCGACTCTCTGCGACCCCATAAACGGTAGCCCACCAGGCTCCCCTGTCCCTGGGATTCTCCAGGCAAGAACACTGGAGTGGGTTGCCATTTCCTTCTCCAATGCATGAAAGAGAAAAGTGAAAGTGAAGTTGATCGGTCATATCTGACTCTTAGCGACCTCATGGACTACAGCCTACCCAGGGTATTAAATAGAGTACCTGGTCCTACAGAGTAGGTCCTTATTGATTATCTATTATAGCATCACTACGAACAAAGCTAGTGGAGGTGATGGAATTCCAGTGGAGCTATTCCAAATCCTGAAAGATGATGCTGTGAAAGTGCTGCACTCAGTATGCCAGCAAATTTGGAAAACTCAGCAGTGGCCACAAGATTGGAAAAGGTCAGTTTTCATCCCAATCCCAAAGAAAGGCAATGCCAAAGAGTGCTCAAACTACCGCACAATTGCACTCATCTCACACGCTAGTAAAGTAATACTCAAAATTCTCCAAGCCAGGCTTCAGCAATATGTGAACCGTGAACTTCCTGATGTTCAAGCTGGATTTAGAAAAGGCAGAGGAACCAGAGATCAAATTGCCAACATCCGCTGGATCATGGAAAAAGCAAGAGAGTTCCAGAAAAACATTTATTTCTGCTTTATTGACTATGCCAAAGCCTTTGACTGTGTGGATCACAATAAACTGTGGAAAATTCTGAATGAGATGGGAATACCAGACCACCTGATCTGCCTCTTGAGAAATTTGCATGCAGGTCAGGAAGCAATAGTTAGAACTGGTCATGGAACAACAGACTGGTTCCAAATAGGAAAAGGAGTATGTCAAGGCTGTATATTGTCACCATGTTTATTTAACTTATATGCAGAGTACATCATGAGAAATGCTGGACTGGAAGAAACACAAGCTGGAATCAAGATTGCTGGGAGAAATATCAATAACCTCAGATATGCAGATGATACCACCCTTATGGCAGAAAGTGAAGAGGAACTAAAAAGCCTCTTGATGAAAGTGAAAGTGGAGAGTGAAAAGGTTGGCTTAAAGCTCAACATTCAGAAAACGAAGATCATGGCATCTGGTTCCATCGCTACATGGGAAATAGATGGAGAAACAGTGGAAACAGTGTCAGACTTTCTTTTTCTGGGCTCCAAAATCACTGCAGATGGTGACTGCAGCCATGAAATTAAAAGACGCTTACTCCTTGGAAGGAAAGTTATGACCAACCTAGATAGCATATTCAAAAGCAGAGACATCACTTTGCCAACAAAGGTTTGCCTAGTCAAGGCTATGGTCTTTCCTGTGGTCATGTATGGATGTGAGAGCTGGACTGTGAAGAAGGCTGAGCGCCGAAGAATTGATGCTTTTGAACTGTGGTGTTGGAGAAGACTCTTGAGAGTCCCTTGGACTGCAAGGAGATCCAACCAGTCCATTCTGAAGGAGATCAGCCCTGGGATTTCTTTGGAAGGAATGATGCTAAAGCTGAAACTCCAGTACTTTGGCCACCTGATGCGAAGAGTTGACTCATTGGAGAAGACTCTGATGCTGGGAGGGATTGGGGGCAGGAGGAGAAGGGGACGACAGAGGATGAGATGGCTGGATGGCATCACTGACTCGATGGATGTGAGTCTGAGTGACCTCCGGGAGTTGGTGATGGACAGGGAGGCCTGGCGTGCTGCGGTTCATGGGGTCACAAAGAGTCGGACATGACTGAGCGACTGATCTGATCTGATCTGATAGTAGTGTATATCTTCTAATGCCATACTCCAAATTTATTCCTCTCCTCCCTCTCCTTCCCCTTTGGTAACCATAAGTTTGTTTTCTATATCTGTGAGTCTGTTTCAGTCTTATAAATAAAATCCTTTGTATCTTTTTTAGATTCCATGTATAAGTGATATCATATGATATTTATCTCTCTCTGACTTCCTTCACTTAGTATAATAGTCTCTAGGTCCATCCATGTTGCTGCAAATGGCAGTATTTTGTTCTTTTTTATGACTAATATTCCATTGTATATATGTATACCACATCTCCTTTATCCATTCATCTGTTGATGGACACTTAGGTTGCATCCTTGTTTTGTGTATTGTAAATAGTATTGCTATGATCACTGGGGTGTACCTTTTGAATTAATGTTTCCGTTTTTTCTAGATACATACCTGGGGCAGAATTGCTGGATTCTATGGTAGTTTTTTTTTTTTTTTTTTTTTTTTGAGGATATTCCATATTGTCTTCAGCAATGGCTGCATCAATTTACATTCCCACCCACAGTATAGGAGGGTTCTCTTTTCTCCACACCCTGGCTAGCATAAAATGGCTTGATTTGTAAACTGAGAGAAGATTGACAGGTGTGTTTGGCCTGGAGGTGTCCTGTCTTTTGCCTGCCTCGTCCTGTGTCTGGATTTGCTGGGTGCCTCTGTGACCCCTTCCCCAGCTCTCTCTGGCTTTCCAGGGACATGTAATTGCCGGCCCATTCCCATTTTTTAATTAAAGGAAGGGGAAGCAGAGGTGAATGGAAAAGCAAAAACCACTAGAGGCGGTAGAGATCAGAGTATGGGGTCATGTTTCTACATGGCTTGTAAAACTTCCACTAGGAATTATTACACTCAGTTTGTTTCAGCTCAAGAAAAACAATAGCCTCAGCAGGGCTCAGGGACCATGCTGTTCACAGGAGACGCTGATAGAAGTAAGAACCTGGCTCTCAAGGAGGCTCCAGTCTCACGGAGATGAGTTGGGAAGGAGTCAAAGTGTGAAAGTGAAAAAGTTGCTCAGTCATGTCCAACTCTTTGTAACCCTATGGACTTAGACTTAGAAATTGGCTCTAAGTCCAAGGAATTCTTCAGGCCAGAACACTGGAGTGGGTAGCCTTTCCCTTCTCCAGGGGATCTTCCCAACCCAGGCATTGAACCCAGGTCTCCTGCATTGCAGGCAGATTCTTTGCCAGCTGAGCCACCAGGGAAGTCAAGGAAGGAGTGGAAGACCTTAGTCTTGGGGTGGCTGAGGTCAAATGTCTCAGCCAGATGACCTGCGGCTCTAGCCTGGGAAGGTAAGGAGACAGCTGTCCAAGGCTAAGCAGAGCTCTGGGGCTGCCTAGACTTGCCCCATCTTTTCCCACACCAGCTTCCCCACCCAGAAGCAAGGGTTTCAGTCTCATGTGTGGGTCTGGAGGACAATTAAAGAAGGCATTTTAGGGACTTCCCTGGTGGTCCAGTGGTTAAGACTCCACTTTCCAATGCAGGAGGAGTGTGAGTTCCATCCCTCTTCTGGGAACTAAGGTCCCACATGGCTAGGGTGCAGCAAGAAAAGAAAAAAAAATGCATTTTAAAGCTGCCAAGGGAACTCTGCCAAGATCTGAAATGTCTGGTTGAATCTGTAGCTGTAAAATAACCTGCCCCATACAGAAACAGATACTCGCCATGCCTGGAAGAATGATCCCACTTGCGAAAGCACTTAGATAGCGCAGATCTGTTTGCTGAGTGAAGCTGCCCTTCCGGCTGACCTGGATGACACGGATAGCAGCCTGGTCCAAGTCTCCCGCTGTGCCCTGGCACATCAGTGGCAGCCACGGGAGACTTGATATCTGAAGCCATTTCCTGGGAGTGGAAGGATATTGCCCCATGGGAACCACAGACGGCACTGATGCAAATGTTTGCCCAATTCAGCATAAATACAAAGGCTGATTTATCACGGAAAGCCATCTTCCCATCCTTTGCGAATATGTCAGACTTGGTGGGGGGCTCTTTTCTTCCTGTTTAGGACTTAGTATGAGGCTTTCATGCTGGTTCACAGAGGGTGCTTCAACCTGCCTGGGAAACCACACAATTATTTTAACACAGAGAAGTTTAAGAAAGAATCGTACCTGGGTAATTGAAAGGCAAAAAAGAAAAGTTGAAGGTGTTGGGACGTCTCTGGTGGTCCAGTGGTTAAGAATCTGCCTTGCAATGTAGGAGACACAGGTTCCCTGGTCGGGGAACTAGGATCCCACATGCCTCAGGGTAACTAAGTCCTCAAACTCTAGAGATTCTGTGCACCACAAGGGAAGATCTCACACGATGAAATGAAGATCCTGGATGCCTCAACGGAGACTCAATATAATCAAACACATAAATAACTTTTTAAAAGTTGAAGGTGTTATGGTATTGGCATCTGAAGGAAACTTTCAGGTACTTCACCCAGGGATGAGAGAACAAAGAAAGGTTGGAAATTATCCAACCTTGGAAGCTCAGAGGAGGGGGTCCCATGGAGCTCAGATATCTGAGCAGGGGGCACAAGGGAATGGGTTCCCCTAGTCTTGGGACAACTGCGGACTCGACTGAGTTGGTGCCGTGGGAAGGAAATGCTGCTGCCTGGTAAAAAAAAAAAAAAAAAAACACTGCTGAAAGTAACCGGACTTTCCAGGCCAGGAAGCAAGAGCCCCTTCTCTGGCCCTGCCGCCTCACCCCCACCGGGGGCCACTGGCCGAACAGAAACATGGATGCAGCATCCCAACCACAGCATCACAAAGCCAGGTTTGCAAGGTGGGGCTGGAGCTTAGCGATAAGACCTCGATGCCCCGCACACTGTTGTATGTGTAGTTTTGGATGTGGCTGGGTGATTGTGTTCGCAATACAAATCCATGCTTTTACTGTCATTCAGAATCTTATTAGCTTTTTTTGTTGGTCCTGCCATGCACCATTTGGGAACTAACCCCATACAGGGGTGAACCTGTGCCCTTCGCTGTGAAAGCACGGAGTCTTAGTCACTGGACCGCCCAGGGAAGTCTCTACTAGCAATTCTTTATGATGATTCTCTTACTGGGAAATTCTTGTGAGGTCAGGGCTGGACTGCAGTTCGGTCAAGCAGATAATCTTTGATAACTATCTACCTAGTTGTTTTTTTCTGAACCCATTTGAGACACAGTCACAGACATATCCTTTCACCTCTAAATACTTTGTGCATCTTCTGCGACCAAGGACATCTGCCTACATAACCATAGTGTGCTTATGGATGTCAGAACATTAACTCTGGGACGATGCTATCACCCAATGAAAAGTGTCAGTTGCTCAGTCATGTCTGACTATGACCCCATGGACTGTAGCCCAGCAGGCTCCTCTGTCTTCGGGATTCTCCAGGCAAGGACACCGGAATGGGTAGCTATTCCCTTCTCCAGGGGATCTTCCTGACCCAGCAATCGAACTTGGGTCTCCTGCATTGCTATCTTTACCATCTGAGCCACCAGGGAAGCCCAAAAGACAGTCTCAATTCATGCATCCCCAGTTGTCCCAGTAATGTGTCCTTGTTTGCTTGCTCCAGGTCTTCTGCTGCATTTAGTTTGCTTTATCTCTTTTGCCTCCTCGGTTCTAGAACAGTCCCTCAGCCTTTCCCCGCCAGGACATTGACAATTTTGAAAAGTCCAGCCTTTCCCCGCCAGGACATTGACAATTTTGAAAAGTCTAGGCTTTTCAAAATCGACAATTTTAAAAAGTCCAAGAAAGTTGTCTTCAGAATGTCTTGCAGTTGGGATTTGTCTGATTGTTTCCTCATGTGTAGGTTCAGATTTAAAAAAAAAAACCAAAAAACACCAGCTTTTAAGGCCCCTTAAAAGCTTCAAACTGAATGAAATCTGCTCTCAATTTGCTTCTCCACCAGGGACTTTATTGCTCAGGGGACTCCAGCCCGGAAGGCGAATCCCAGCCTGGAAAAGATTTGAGCTAAGCTGGGTAAGGCCGGTAGCTGAGTTGTCGCTTACCATTTCCATCCGGTCATCAGTGGCCCAGACATCTCTGCGGCAGCCTTGGCCGAGGCTTTATTCCCATCCACCTCTCTTCTGCTTTCCCAGCCCAGCTCTGCTCTGCCCCTAGGCTGACTGAGAATCACTCTGCGAAACCCAGGTGCTCAGTTGCGGGCCCCTTGCCTGGCAGGCACTCATCTCATCAGCTGCTGGGACTGAGGCCAGCAAAGTAAAAAGGCATGTGCAGCCCCCGTAGACTAAAAAGCAATTTCCTGAGCTGAGGCTGGGCTGGGAGGCTGCAGTTTGACACCTCCATGCCTGCAAAGGCTGGGGCACGCATTTCTGAAGGCCCAGCCTCCAGAAGCCCCCATCCCTGTCCCCTCCAGGGTAGGGGATGGGGATATGGGTGTCACATTTCCACCTCCTAAGTCTTCAGGGACCCCACACAGCTGTTAACTGGGCCTCAGCCTCCCAGGGGCCATGGACCTCCACATGAGGTGGCACAATTTAACTGCAAGCCTTGTATGCAGAGTGAAATTTTCTATACACTCCTCTCAGGCTAGCACATGTCAGATTTCCCTCTGTCTCTGAGAAGGATCCTGGGGGGTTGGGAGGGGCAGGGAGCACTGCAGGGTTTCCTCTGTTCCCATTGTGGGGGGCCGTGATTGCTCCACTTCGTCTCCTCCCTCCCTGGAGATAAGGTGTAAGAAAGCGGCTTCATCTCAGTGAGGCTGCTTAGACGGAAGGAGAGTTTCCTAGGAGGACAGGATGGCAAGAGGCTGTGGGCTGCAGAGTGAGTCTTGGCCTTCTTAGCTGAAAAGGGGTGAAGACGCTGCCCAGAAGGCTGCCAGGAAGATGGCTCTAGATAAACATGTGGGATGCTGTAATAGCCAGCCACCCTGGTTCTTGGCCTGGTGGCCCCTGGAAAACCCCAAGGGTTCTGAGAGTCAAATGCAGAGCATCTCTAATCTTGAATAAGAAATAAACTTGCACCTTGATGTTCATGGAGAGACACCTACCAAATAGGGTTTCCTTCAATTATATATGTTAACGACTCGCAGTGGCATTAGCAGTGCCTATAGTTTTGGTCATCAATAGAACTCAGATATTTTCATATTATAGTCTAGTTTTTACAGGAATCTCGAGCTATTGTTTATACTCATCATGATGGTAAAATCATGCTAGTCATTAGACATGCAGCTAGAGATGCTGTTTAACGGCCAATTAAAACCACAGGTATTAACACATCACTGGAAGAAGGCATGGTAACCCACTCCAGTATTCTTGCCTGGAGAATCTCCACAGACAGAGGAGCCTGACAGTTTACAGTCCATGGGGTTGCAAAGAGTGGGACAGGACTGAGCAACTAAGCGCAGCGCAGCACAGCACAGGACGTTAATATATCATACATTTGTTTTTAAATAGTTTGGTAACTAGCTGTCGTTTGACATACTTGGTTTCCTCTGAATTCTTGTGTATTTTACTTCTGTCTTTAAAGGCATTTTGAGATGGGATTCAAGGGGTTTACTGAAGCTGTCCTTTGCACAGAAAATGTTTCAGAAATGCTGCTCTGGTTCCTCAGACTTTGAGCAACTTGGGTCCCTGAACCGGCTTTGAAGGTGGGGGGCTTTCTCTCTCTCTCTCTCTTTTCCCACACTATATGGCACATGGGATATCTGAGTTCCCCGACCAGGGATGGAACATGTGCCCCTGCATTGGGAGCACGGAGTCTTAAATACTGGACCACCAGGACAGTGTCATAGGCTTTCTGGATCACAGTTTGATCCAGCCCTGCCATCCTCCTGAAACGTGATTGGTCTGTGAGGAAGACAGGAGGGTCGGGGGTCTAACCTGCTCTCAGGGGCTTGAGGCTGGCCACAGTCTGAGGGGCCAGGGACATTCACACCAGGAATAGAAGAGGTGTATTTGACGTGTCAGAGCCATCCTCCAGTGTTAGGTCAGAGAAGTCCAGTGTGGATCTGAGGGTCAAGTGGAGGGACCGTGATTTCCAGGTGACGATGGGGGATTCATCTTTCTTTGCAGACTTGCCTTGCAGTCTCATCTCTTAGGTTTCCCCTTCCTGTACTTGTTTAGAAGGAAATAGGGTAACACGCCTGCAGTGCGTGCTTTCAGCTGCCTGCAGGATAAAAGCTTCAGGCTGGCTTCTCCTATTATCGTTTCCCAGCCCCCAGGGCCTCTTTCTAGAAGACTCTGGAAGAAGCACACGCTCAGCTACGTGGCTCACACTCATTCCCTTCGGAGGCCAGCAGGTGGCGGCAGTGGGCAGACAAAGCCGCGGGAGCAGAGTGAGGCGGGCGGTTCTTACCCTCATTCGTGGTGCGAGCCGAGGCCGGCCTTTAGAGAAGCTCTTTGGGTCCGCTGGTGTGTGTAAAGCAGGCTCCTGGAACCAATGCCAGAAGCTCTTCTTGAGGGATGTGCAGATACGAATCCTGCGACGGTCCCTCTGGGTACCATCTGGTGAAATGGTTCATAAGTCAGAACTCTAGCTTTCCGACACTGAGGGTGTTTCCCAGTGCCCTACTTCTTAGTATGACCTTGTACATATTACATTGTCCATGCAGTCAGTTTCCGCATCTGTGCATTGGGTAATAATAACGTACCTACCCCACAGGGATATTGAGAAGGTTGGATGGGATGACGTTCCTTGTATAGTGCAGATCAGGGCCGGGTAAGCTTCCCTTGTTGGTACCTACAGGGCTACCTGAGGCTTCCTGCCTGACAATACTTCGTCATTAGCCTATATCCAGCAGTAGGCTGCATGATAAGTCGCTTCAGTCGTGTTCAGTTCTTTGTAACTTTATGGACTGTAGCCCTCCAGGCTCCTCTGTCCATGGGGATTCTCCAGGCAAGAATTCTGGAGTTGATTGTCATGCCTTTCTCCAGGGGATCTTCTGGATCCAAGGATCAAATCTGTATCTCTATCTGTACTGGCAAGCAGGGCTCTTTACCACTAGCACCACCTGGGAAGTAATAGTCTGGAAGTGCTAATAAAAACACTTCTGTTTTTTTAAAAACCTACAAATCTAATTTTTTCATAAATTCTGACAGAGTTTTTTTTTTTTTTTTCCAGCAGACTGACTTTTGGGATCTTATAACATATGCTATTTAAAAATTTTTCTGCTTGTTAAGAACTGAACTTGTGTGAAGACAATCCAGAGACAGCTAAATGAAAAGTACAATAGACTCAGGTTAACACGTTTTAGTTCATATGTCATAATGGAACCCTTAAAAATGTTGTGTCAGTAAGATTTCAGACTGTTATCTAATACTCATTATTCTCTAGAACTATGTAGAAATTGACTGGACAAGACCAAGATAGTGCATATAAAAATCAATGTAGTTTTTTTTTAAAGATTTTTTTTGATGTGGACCATTATAAAAGTCTTTATTGAATTTGTTACAATGCTGTTTCTGTTTTGTGTTTTTCAGCCAAGAGGCACGTGGGATCTTATCCCCCTGACCAGAGATCAAACCTGCAACCCTTCTGTTGGAAAGTGAAGTACTAACCAGTGGATGGCCAGGGACGTCCCATAAAAAATCAGTGTAGTTTTTACCCAGATGACGTCACGTGGAAAAAGTTACTTTTACTATGCCATGCAACTCTGTCAAACACACAGAGGTATTTTACTTATCCACATGCAGCAGTTTCTCTCCTAAACACTGCCCTACAGTGACCCTATGGGTGTCAGACATATAAAAATACCCCAAACTGTCCTCTCCCCTAAAATTGTAAAAGCACCATTTGCGCTTTTTCCTCATCCTCTGCAGGTCTGCTTTGTATTAATACTATCCTTACAACAGGCATGACACCTGTTATGTGCTGTTGCTGTGTTCTTTTACATCAGCGTTGTCCCGTGTGTGTTAACTATACACAGAGGCTCCTCCTGTCTGCTCTGAGCATGTGAGGACAAGCCTTTGAAGGAGCTTGGGCAAGCGATATGCGGGGACTTAAATTTCGGCTTCATGTGCATGACTGTCCAAGGCTCCCTGTCAGTCAACCCAGGGCAGCTGAGATGAGGTGAAGGAAGGTCACAGGTCTCCTAAAAACACAATGAGAGGTGGGACTAAGGGGAGGATGTGAGAGGGAAAGCTGCAAGGAGACTTCTTTAACCCAAGGCACCAAGGACACAGTGTTGAGAAGAACAAGTATCGGAATATTAACGCGTGTGTTGGGAATCTAGAATGAACCTATTTGTAGGGCAGGAAGAGAGACACAGACATAGAGAATGGACTTATGGACATGGGATGGGGGACGGAGATGGCGGGACAAAGGGAGAGGGTAGCACTGGCATATATACACTGTCGAATAGACAGCTAGCAGGAAGCTGCTGTAGAGCAAAGGGAGCCCAGCTCGGTGTCTGTGAGGACCTAGAGGGTGGGATGGGGGTGGGGGTGTGGGAAGGAGGCTCAGGAGGGCGGGGATATACGTATACTTACAGCTAATTCATGTTGTTGTACAGCAGAACCAACACAACATTGCAATTATCCTCCAGTTCAAAATAAAATTTAACCCCCTCTCCCCGCAAAGCATGCAGTGTTGTTTTCCAAGACTCCCGAGATTAGGGCACACTTAGTAAATGCGTGTCCCATAGGTGTCTCCCACCTCCACCTGGGGGCTCTGTGCAGTAAGAATTTGCCTCTTGTGAGATGCTCTGGTTGAGCCCACTTGGGTTGTTTTTCTGGGATTCACTGTCATATGTAGAGTTTAGGATGTTAGGAGCTGGGCCAGGGTTTGTCCAGGCATCACGGTTTCTTTCCTCTGTCTCACACCTGCTAGAGGCGATCCATCACTTAGGTATCTCACACACCTGCCCCCTCCCTAACTCTCACACCTTGTCAAGGCCCAGGCTGCTCCTTGCCTGGATTATGACCATAATCTCATCTCTGAGATCTCTATTTCTTGCATCACTCCCCCCAGCTTGACCTTGGATTTGACAATGGTTTCTTAAAAAAAAAAAAAAATCAAAGGCAGAGACAACAAAAGAAAATATAGGAAAATTAGACTTTTATCAGAATGAAAGATTTGTATGCATCAAAAGACACTATCACGTGACACCAGGGAAGAGAGCAAAGAAGGAAGCAGCAGGACTCCATCTCTGCACGTAGACAACCATGGCAGAAACTGTCAGGTAACTACCTTGAAATTTTGGAGTCTCAGTTTCCCTGGAAAGGCTCTCAGTTTCCAGGGAAAAGCTTGGATGGTAAGTCTTGGTTAATTTCAGGCAATTTCAGCTTGAACTGGTGGCTTGATATCTTGGCCACATGGCAGGCAGCTATACACTTGCTCCTGGAAGAGCTTGACTGTGGCTTGCAGGAGCCAGCTTGGGCGACAGGACTTGGTTCTCCCAGTATCAGGGGCCTATGTCTGGTTACTGATTGCTACTTGTGATAGTGCAAGCACAAAAGCTGGTACCTTCATGGCCACAGCACCCACCTCCACTGTTGCAATCTTCTCTGATTGAAGTGGATTCTGTTTTCCCCTTTATTTACACCTTTTTCCCCTTTTCGGCAGACAAACATTTAAGGAGCTGGACAATCAAAAGCAATCACATGTACAGGGGAATTTAGGTTGTCTAAATATAAATGAAGACCTCTTCAATTCCCAAAAGGTTATATAAACAAAATGGAAATGCTGATAGGAAGACATTGAAAACTCAATAACTATTCTACAAAACGTTAGTCCTTAAACTACAGTGTCATACGTTTTAATAAAAATCACACCACACACTGCAGAATTTGTGGGCAAAGTGTGCTAATTCTGTAAAAAAAATCAAAGATATTTAATAAATATTTTATATTATTCAGCTTCACTGGTAAATAAGATAAACATTTAAAAAATTATAGCTGAAATGATTTCCTGCCAATTGTCACGAGAATATCCAGAACAGGTGAAAGTTTGCAAATTTTTCCAACAACTTTTGAGTGCCTTTTGATTGGTGTGTACCAAAGAATGTTCATGTTTTAAAAAATATAAGTTCACTTCCAAAGAATGTTGCCTAAGAAATGTTTTTCTAACTGCGGAAAATGTTTTATGAGCAATTATACTCATTTCAGCCCTACTTGAAATTGTGAAGGATGGGCACCAGATTAAATAATTGGGGGATATTTTTGGAAAGCTCCAGGTCCTCAAGTTCAAGAAAAAAGCTGGAAGTAAAATTGGATACTGTGTAGGGTTACAATGAACTACAGAGTGTGCATAGAAATACACCATGTTCATAGCTGTTGACTCTTGGAGGAAACACTTTGATTCTTTATTTCTATTTTCTCTTTTACCTCCCAAATTGTTGATAATGAATTCTGTTACTTTTGTGATGAAGAAAATCTAACCAATAGTATTGTACAATAAGAAAACAACTGAGAACAGCAGCTGATTGTATATGAAATGGTAATATTCATCTTATCCCCTGGTGGAGACTAAAGTCAAACCAAACTTCTTCATAATGAAAACCTTTGGCAAAAAATGGAAAGCATTAAAAACATTTTTTTATTGGGGTCTAATTGATTTACAGTGTTGTGTTAGTTTCAGGTGTACAGTAAACTGAATCAGGTCTATTGTCTATCTATAATATCCATTCTTTTTCAGATTCTTTTCCCATATAAGTTATCACAGAATATTGAGCAGAGTTCCTTGTGCTATACAGCAGGTCCTTGTTAGTTACCTATTTTATATATAGTGACGGGGACTTCCAGAGCTCTTACACTGCCCTCTTTCTTGACTTTTGTGATAGCTATTGGGTATTTGCTTATCATTCATGATGCTAATTATACTGTAAAGATAGTTATGCATTATCTGTCATGTATTTTATAAGAAAGTTGTAAAAAATAAATGTTTAGGTAAAATCATGGAGAACCTAATTGAATCAGATTTTTGAAGTAAAACATAATTTATTTTTGAAGTAAAGAAAATGGAAACCATGATAGTAAAATGCATTTTACA
Source organism: Tragelaphus eurycerus (assembly GCA_935064755.1). NCBI lineage: Eukaryota > Metazoa > Chordata > Mammalia > Artiodactyla > Bovidae > Tragelaphus > Tragelaphus eurycerus. The sequence goes on from CAKXYN010000385.1 coordinate 159,748, forward strand.
AGATGGTTGTAAAAAATAAAATTTTAGGTAAAATCATGGGAAAACCTAATTGAATAAGGTTTTTGAATTACAAAATAATTTTTTTGAAGTAAAAAAAAAGGAAACCAAAATGATTCTTTTTGAATTAAAAAAAATGGAAACCATGATAGAATAAGAGAATCTGATATTTTCTATGTCGTGTTTTTCCACAGTCCTGTGTAAGCAGTTGTTATTGTTATCACTATAGACTCAATTCTTCAGCCTCAGATTGTGTGATGTTATTTGCTCTGGTCCCGTATTCATGAGGTAAGTATTTATTGAGCTCCCACTATGTGTCTTGAACTGTTGACAGAGGGAAAAGGGGAAGTTTGTTAACAACAGCTCCTGGGCTTCCCTGGTGGTCCAGTGGTTAAGAGTCTGCCTGCCAACTCAGGGGACATGGGTTTGATGCCTGGTCCAGGAAGATCCCACATGCCGCAGGGCAACTAAGCCAGTGTGCCACAGCTACTGAAGCCTGCCTGCCCGAGAGCCCATGCTCTGTGACAAGAGAAGCCCCCGCAGAGAGAAGTCTGAGCACCACAGCTGGAGAACAGCCCCTGCCCAGCAAGGAAGACCCAGCACAGCCAAAATAGAAAATAAATAAGTAGACGAAACTAAGAAAAAAGGATTTCCCTCCTTTACAAAATAGCAGCTCCTATTTATTGAGTGCTGATATGCATGCTGGGGGCGTTACACTACCAGTGGGTCACCAGGAATGTCTTGGTACAGAGGCGGTAACTAATGCCCAGTGAGAGATGGACTCCATGTCCCAAAGCTACGGAGCAGCGATCTGGGTGGTGAACCCAGTAGTCTTTCAGATGGCACCACGCAGCCCTGTTTCCAAAGCAGAACCTAGTGATGGCCTTCCATGGGGGACCCAGGTGCCCCGTTCTGTGACTGTGGATCAGGCCCCAGAGGTGGCCGTGCTTTCTTCCGGGTGGGCACCTACTCCACTGCCCCTCCTGTCTCCACAGTACAAATATGCCAGCTTGACTAAACACCTGGATCCCTGAGGAGTCTTTTCTTGAGAGGCACACCGCTCTGACAGGTTTGCTTTGGTGCCCAGATCCTATCTAGGCCTTGAACCCTCCCGAGGGAGTGGTGATGACAGGAAGGTGTGGAGCGATAGCATAGTTGTCAGCAGAGTCACCGAGGGGCGAGGAGAGCGCGCTGGCAGCCAGTTTCTGCAGCGTGAAGATACACATGCTTTCGGTTGATTCGTGTACAAGGCGACCAAGGGGCCTGGCCTTGCCGGCCATGCGTGGCCTTAATCAGATCGCAGATTGCCAAGGTATTAAGACACTTTGGAGAAACTCAAAACAGCTTAGCCCTCAGGTGCCTCATCTTATAAAACTTGCGTGATGGGCCAGAACAAAGTAATTTCTAATGTTTCTCACAGACCAAAGCATTCATGATCTCGCTTGCATAAGACTTGGAAAGATATTGATAATTTAATGTTCAGTGAAAGCCAAGGGTATAAACTTGGTTTCCCGGGAGGGTCCCAAATAGATTTAAAATAATTCATATTTGCATAAGAAAAAGGGTGGGAGAGATTGCTTATAAATATTTACAATGTGTGATCATAGGAGATGTAAACTATTTTTATTCCTCTCGTGGTTCTGCCTGAAGGGAAGACTGTGTAATAATGAACGTTTTCAAGGCAGCATCTCACAGTAAAAAATGCTGATACAGCAACCAACGGCATTTTCTGATCCAACTTACCAGGGAAGGCCACGGCCCTACGGGGACTCTCAAGATTCCCAAGATGCACAGGACTGAAGAGAAGGCAAGCTCTGGGCAGGCGATCAGGGTCTCCAGCAAGAACAACTCTCCAGCTTCTATCAAATATAATCAAATACGAAAGGTATATTTGTATGAATAATCATGAGAAAATGTCCAATAGATATGCAGAGCAAAAACTGAGTTGCAAAGCAGCATGCCTGGCATTACCTCACTTACATAAAAATTATGCTAGTGTATTCTTGGGAAAAAATATATCCCAAGAGTGCTTATTTTTCTCTAAGTTATGCATTTCTCCAATGCTTGATTCCTTAATGCACTCTTTCCTAGTCAGAAAAAGTGTATGAAATTAGTATTTATTGTTTATGCTTTTTCTGAGCTTGTTTGATGGTGTTGCACCCCAGTGACACTGACAGCTGAGGGTATTGAACACTTTTCCATGTGCCAGGTGTGGTACAAAGAGTTTTTCCAGCATTAGCTCCTTCCACTCTCATGGGAGAGGTAGATGAATTGTCCTCATTTTAAAAATGAGTAAAATAAGGCTCAGACAGGGGTTATATAAAGATCCCAAGTTTTACCCATTTACTCACACAGCACACTCTCATTTGGTAATATTTATTGATTCCTAGGTACTGTCAGGGATTCTGGGGGTTCATCAGTGAACAAGGTAGGCAAAGTCCCATTTTATTTTTAAAAAAATACTCCCTTACAAATTTTTTTTTTTTTGCACTGTGCAACTTGCAAGATGTTAGTTTCCTAACCAGTGATCAAACCTGGGCCCTGGCAGCAAAAGTGCCCAGTCCTAACCATGGACAGCCAGAGAATTCCCCAAAGTCCCATTTTAGTGAGGGGGACCCACAATGAGCAACAGATAAATACAGAGTGTGCTTCAGGTCATGATAGGTGCCGTGAGAAAAACAAAGCAGAGGAAGAGGGTAAAGAAAATGGGCGCTGGGTGGGTTCATTCACCATGGTTTCCTGATTAACATCCACTCCTGTTCTTTCTCAGTTTAACAAATGAATTTTGTTAAGATGGCAATATGGCTCAGTGGAGGTGAATCCTCCTGCCAAAGAAATGTGATTAGTTTTAAGACAAGCATGAAAATTCCATTCTTCTTTTTAGGGATTGGTCTAGGGGTAGCTGTTGGACTAAGATCCAGCCAAAGAAATGTGAGGGGGAAGCCTAGTGTGTTGGCTTCTATGGAAGCGTCCCCAACCCCCAATCCTTCATTGATTAAAGGAAAGAGTCTGAGTAGGAGTCTCTGCCTTGATGATTCCTGCTTCCTGCCTTGAAGACTCCTGCTTCCTGCCTTGAACTTGGTTGTAAAAGGATGTGAAAGCTGGAAATGTGGCAACCATCTTGTGATCATGTATCACCACTTAAGAGGATAAAAAGCCCAATTATTGGGATGGCAGAACAGAGAGTTGAAAAGAGCCTGACTCTTGAGAGTGTTGCTAAGCTACCAAATCAGACTTGGGACTGTCTACCTCTGGTATTATTGTTAACTGAGTTGTTTAATGTTTATATTGTTACTTGCACCTGAATGTAACCTAACTAAAACAGGAAGTTATTTTAAATAGTTATTTTAGAATCTATAAGCTACTCCTAGCTAATACAAGAAATTTGAGGAGGGCTGTCTGAACAGGGGACATTTGAATGATGTGAAGAAGTGAGCCAGATTCTCTACAGGTGGCACAGTGGGACTGGGTTGATTTGTCCAGGATGGAAGGAACGAAGGCTAATGTGGCTGGGGCACAGGAACGTGAGGGGCAAGGCTGGCAAGAGGGACAGGATGGTGCAAGTGCGAGTGGTGAGAGCCAGGGTTGGGGAGGGAGGTGTGGACTAGACCCCAAAGGCCTTGGGGCCATACTACGGGCTTGACTACAACCATAAGTGCTACAGGAAGCTGCTGATAGGTTTTGAGTTTGGTGACATGGTGTGATTTATAGTCTAAAAAGCTAACTCTGATTGCTGTATTAGGAAGACCAGTTAGGAGTGCTGCTGTGGTCCATGTGTGGGATGCTGCTGGCTTGGCCTAGGGTGGCAGCCATGGAGGTGATGAGAAGTGGTTGAATTCAGGATATATTCTCAAGGTAGAATTGCATGGCTTTGATAATGGATTGTATGTGGGAACTGAAGAGAAGAGAGGAATCAAGAATGACTTCTGGGCTTTTTGCTGGAACCACCAGATGATTGGAAGCGCCAGACCGAGAGGGTGAGATGGCAGGAGGGTGGGTTTAAAGTGTGGGTCTGGGGTGATTAAACAGCTCCAGAAAAGAGGGATAGGGTCTGCTCACTTTTATACACGATAATGTCATGTGGTCTCCTAAGAGTGGAACTCATTTCAAAATGACAAGTCACTCCTGATCCTGTCTTTTTTTTAGTGATCCGACCTTCATTGATTCAGATCTGGTATTTACCCCAAGAGCCAGGCTAGCAGCTGAAGACTGAGTTTCCTCTGCTCTTCTTTGGATCAATGCTCTTTTTTCTCCAAGCTGTTGCCTTGTATGGTTGGTGACACCCCGAGGAGAAACTGCTGGCCCAACTGACCCATTCACAGGTCAGTGGACCAGGAGTCAAAGGTTTTTCGAAGACATTTATTTATGTAGGGCTCATTTAAGATACCACCTCTTCCAGAAAATCTCATTCAAGTCACCATCAAGTTCCTGTAAGAATCTATAAGCTATTCCTCACCACAAGAAAACCCCAACACAGGCAAAGCATAAAAAAGTAAAAATGTTTTTTTTTCCCAGAAAAAGTAAGAAAGCCCCAGTTTAGATCACTCAGATGAAAGAAGTTTTCTTTGTGTTAAAAAAAAGCTGCTCAGGGCCTCAAGTTTTCTCTGTGTAAGTGCCTAGGACTGCAAGATTCTAGGGTATTTCATTTGTCTTTTCTTTAATCTCTAATAAGCTCTCAGTCTGTAGGATCTAGTTACTAAACTAGATGTCTTTTCAATCATGCACTATAAGGAGCATCTTTCCAGGTTGATAAATACTTTCCAGGGGTACTATCACATGACATTGAAAGCGAAAGTTGCTCAGTCATGTCTGACTCTTTGTGACCCTCTGGACTTCAGCCCGCCAGGTTCCTCTCATCCATGGGATTCTCCAGGCAAGAATATTGGAGTGGGTTGCCATGCCCTCCTCCAGGGAGTATTCCTAATCCAGGGCTATAACCAGTGTCTAGGTGCATCTTTTGCATTGCAGGTGGCATCTTTATAGCTAAGCTGCTGGGAAGCCCTATGCTGCTGCTGCTGCTAAGTTGCTTCAGTCATGTCTGACTCTGTGCGACCCTATAGACGGAAGCCCACCAGACTCCACTGTCCCTGGGATTCTCCAGGCAAGAACACTGGAGCGGGTTGCCATTTCCTTCTCCAGTGCATGAAAGTGAAAAGTGAAAGCAAAGTCACTAAGTCGTGTCCGACTCTTAGCGACCCCATGGACTACAGCCCACCAGACTTCTCCATCCATGGGATTTTCCAGGCAAGAGTTCTGGAGTGGGGTGCCATTGCCTTCTCCGGGGAAGCCCTATATATATCTTATATTTTGGAAATTGGTAAACCCAATAGATAGACACAAGCAGACATATTCTGTGTTTTTCACAGCACTTAACATCTTGTTCTTTCTTAATATTGACAACAAGCTGTAAGAAATGATTCATGAGCCCAGAGGTTGAAAGCATACCCAAAAGGTGACTTGGGGACATCCCCTTCTCTGAAAGAGCCTGCATCTTTTCTTCTTGCTCTCGCATCTCCAAGGAAGGGGAGACGTCAGAGAGAGGTGTCAAAACTCACTAGTTGGTGAGCCGTGTGATCAAAAGCCAGCATCAGCAGCAACACTCCTTCAGCTCTTGGGGTATCAGGAGGGGCCAGGTCTGATGTGTGAGTTCTGGATGTGAGTCCAGTGAAGACTGGTCTTGAGTGTATTTATACCTATTTTCCCTTTTTAACAATGTTGGCATTATCTTCCATGGTGCTAGAGTTCTAAGATGAAATGTCAGTGGAACCAAACTTGCACTGTTCAGTATCACACAACTGATGACCCACAGCTTTCATTTCTAAGTGACGCGCCATTGTGGATGACCCTGGGGGGCTGGAGGACTGAATCTTTATTCCTTTATTGAATTTGTTACAATAATGCTCTTGTTATATGTTTTGATTTTTTGGTGGCAAGGTATGTGGCGTCTTAGCTCCCCAACCAGGAATCAAACTCACATTCCCAGCATTGAAAAGGTGAAGTCTTAACCATTGGACCACCGAGAAAGTCCTCCTTTTATGATATATTAGAAAGAGCAAAAGGCTTGACTCTCTCTTGCTCACTTGCTCTGTGGCCCCAGGTAAGCCTTTGAAACTCTCTGAACCGTGCTTTCTTGGTCAGTAACAAGGATCACCCCTACTCCATCACAGGATGGCTGTGGAAAAAGAAATGAGTCATTGTAGGGAAATCTTGTTTCAAGTTGCACAATTCACAGCGTAAGGAATTATTATTACCACTGGAGATATCTCAGTCTGAATATCTATGTTGAAAACCTCACTCAGGGAATAGGGGTAAAAAGTGTGAATGTATCAGCTCTGGTTTCCTCCCAGCTCTGCAAGGGTCCATTTGCCCGAGGGAGGGTTCAAATTGTTACAACAAGGATGTGAGACAAGAGTTGGTGTTTTGATGTTTGAAAGAAGATGATTTGGAGTTCCCGACGCTGACACTGAGAAGCAGGCTTTGGGGAGAGACAAAGGTGTGTTCTAAATTTCCTTAGCTGCCTTAGCATATCAGGATCTTAGCTCTGTGGCCGCATCATGAAGTTTTACTGTAAATCAGGGGCAGAGGGAAGCCTGAGACTGGATACAAGGGAAGTCCATGCCACAGAGAGAAGATAAAGAGATGGTACGTGTGTCAGTCTAGGGATGGAGAGGAGAGGCAGATAGGTGTTCACATGTTCCCGTTATCCTCTTCCAAATCCAAATCCTGAAGAGTGTGTTGGATAATTTGAAGGGTTGAAGCTAACCTTTTGCAGTGTGCTGTGTGTGCTAGATGAAGACCACCCTGCAGGGTGACTTGGTGGCTGCAAGAAAAGTGCAGCCGTGGAAGGTGAGGGCAGCCAACAGGAGGCCCAGAGTTCACTTCCCCAGTCTTCCTGTGTGGCACAGAAGGAACCATAGTCCTCGCATGCTTGAGGGTGGAGGTGGGGGTTGCATGACAGTTGTTCCAATTACCTGTTGCAGTCCTGCATAAAACACCAACCATTGTGTTACGCTCCGTGACTCTTGGGTCAGGAGTTCAGAAGGGCACAGGATGGGGTCGGGGGACAATGACATGTCTCTGTTCTATGCTGTTTGAGCTCTCAGCTAGGAATTCAGATTTCTCAGGCCTGGAATCATCTCAAGGCATCTCCACTCTCATGTCTGGTCCTGGGCTGGAGGATGGGAACTGCTGCCTGGAGCACCTACATGTGCTGTCTTCGTGTGGCTTGGGCTTTCTCACAATATGGCTGCCTGTGGTGCAGCTGACTTCTAACACAGCACTGCATGGTTATAACAGGGAACGCTCCAGCAAAAGCGAAACCTCTCATAGTCTTTTATATTTTGGCCTTGGAAGTCACATAACCTCATTTCAGCCACAATCCATTGATCAAAGGAGACACAAATCTGCCCAGATTCAAGGGAGAGGATGGAGCCACCATTTCTCAATGGAAAGAGTGTGAAAGAATGTGTAGCTTTGTTGTAAAAATGTCGCAAGAATGTAGCTAAAAGTGTGGTGGGAGCTTACAGTGTAGCCTGGTGAAATCTCCAGAGATGGGGAACCACAGGGCAAGAGATGAGGCTGAAGACCAACTGGAAACTGGGGACGAGGGTGCCCTCAGAGCTAGTAAGAAGGGACGGGAGGCTGGAGTCAATGAGGTGAGACCCCTGCCCCTTAGAGGGCTGGGGGAGTGGGGGGAGGTTGGTTCTCCAAGCACAGAGAGGGGCCCAGAATACCTGCATAGCTCCTGACGGGTGGTGAACAGAAACTACCCCAACAATGGAGATTCAGCGAACCCAGCTGGCCCCCACTGGGGGAGCAGACCCACTGCCCCTCAGCTGCACAAGAGAGTGGGCAGGGCTAGAGGGAGACCCACCCCCCACTGCATCAGCTGTCCTGCTCCATCTTGAGGAGGAGGCAGGGAAGGCAGTCGGGGAGACCAAGTTTGGACTCTACTGTGTATGTCTCTGGCAGAGACAATTTTAAGTAAAAAGTGATGAATGAAACCAAAGGAGCCTGACACACCACAAAGTAGCAACCCGGGTCTCCCTGCTGGGATGGGGGCAATGACTGATGGATCCAGTACAGGAGATAAAGCAGCTGAGCTCTTTGTTCACATCTGAGCAAAGTGAATGTGGAGTGATACACTCCAGCAAAGAACACTTTCCATATGTTCTTCCCATGTAGCATTTTTTTTTAAAATGATTTTTTTAAATTAGCTTTCATTTTAAAGATTATTTACTGGGACTTTCTTGGTGGTCCCATGATTAGGACCTGGTATGATCACTGCTGAGGGCCTGGGTTCAATTCCTGGGTCAGGGAACTAAGATCCTGCAAGCTGAGCTGTGTGACCAAAACATTTATTGGCTAATTTCTCTTTAGTGTAAATCTCGTTAAGGACAGGTATGCGTGCTTAGACGCTTCAGTCATGTCTGACTCTATGAACTGTAGCCCGCCAGGCTCCTCTGTCCATGGAATTCTCCAGGCAAGAATTCTGGAGTGGGTTGCCATGCACTCCTCCAGGGCATCTTCCTGACCCAGGGATTGAAGCTGTGTCTCTTACATCTAACCTGAATTGGCAGGCAGGTTCTTTACCACCAGCACCATCTGGGAAGCCCAGGGGTTGGTATGGAGATTTTCAAATGTGGCCACAGATTTCTAACCCTCCTCCCACAGAGAGGTGGGGATCTATGTCTCTTCCCCATGAACCCTGGTGGGCTTGTGGCCCAGTGATCTCACCTCTAACCCACAGGGGTGGGGGAGTGATGCCATGAGCCTCCTGAGGTGAGGTCACAACAGCCTGCAGCTTCTAATTCATCCATGGGATCACTGAGCCTTGAGCCACACGCTGAAAGTCCAGACGTCCCAAGCCCTCCATACTGTGAGGAAGCCCAGGCCACACCAGGGAGCGGAGATGCCTCCGGGGGACCCCAGCCTCCTGCTGCTGGAGTCACGCCTCAGATGCAGAGGGGCAGACACCAGGCACAGGCCCTCTGCCTCGTCCAGGCTCCGGGCACACAAATCACACAGGACCAAACACACATTGCTTCACAGCACTAAGAGTGTCTAGTCTGTTACACTGCAACAGATAATACAGCCGTGGATCCTGTGGCCAGCAGACTTTAGGTCCTGAATAAGACTGTGAGGCATCTGTGTCCAGGGGGCCCTGCCTTCTGTCCAAAGCCAGCATCTTTGGTAGCACACAGCACCCCTGCCTCCAAGGCACCCTCCTGCCCCACCCCCGCCCGGCACCCTACTGCCACTGTAGTGCAAGAGTGGGTGGAATGTGCCTCTGGGGGGACTGTGCTCTGACGTCCTGTCCGCCCTGGGGTGAAAGTTTTATGATTTTTCTCCACCAGTTCTCTCACTGGGTAGATTTTCATTAAAAAGCTGCCTGAAGTCAGAAACAAACTCCCTTTTCCTGACCTTTAGCTTTATTTTCGCTGCTAGTGGATTCAGACATAGGCATCTGAAACAGAGTTGTATGCATGAAAATAAGATTTCTTAACAGTCGTAATGAGGATAATAATAGCTAATGTTTATTTGACTGCCTACCATGTGCCTTGAAAGTGAAAGTGAAGTCGCTCAGTTGTGTCCGACTCTTTGCGACCCCATAGACAATAGCCCACCAGGTTCCTCTGTCCATGGGATTTTCCAGACAAGAATACTGGAGTGGGTTGCCATTTCCTTCTCCATGTGCCTTAGTCCTTATTTAATCCTTACATTGCCTTTATATGTTATGTTATGTTATGTTATGTTATGTAAGTCACTTCAGTCGTGTCCGACTCTGTGTGACCCCACAGACGGCAGCCCACCAGGCTTCCCTGTCCGTGGGATTCTCCAGGCAAGAACACTGGAGTGGGTTGCCATTTCCTTCTCCAATGCATGAAAGTGAAAAGAGAAAGTGAAGTCGCTCAGTCGTGTCTGACTCTTAGCGACCCCATGGACTGCAGACTACCAGGCTCCTCCGTCCGTGGGATTTTCCAGGCAAGAGTACTGAAGTGGGGTGCCATTGCCTTCTCCGCATTGCCTTTATAAGGCGGATGCAATTATAATCTACTTTACAGACGAGAACACTGGGGCACAGAGAAGTTAAGCATTTTGTCCAAGGTCACACAGTGGCAGCTAAGTTTGAACCCAGATAAATGATCAGATTGTATACATTAAACACATGCAGGTTTTTTGTATAGCCAGTATACCTCAATAAAGCTGAAAGAAAACAGAAAAAGAAAAACTCGAGCCCAGGGCATTTGGTTATAGCATCCATGCCCTAGCCAGCATCTGTGTAGTCTGACAACACCATCCGGCTGTGCACAACAGTTAGATTTTGAACTCATGTGAAAAGATAATTTCATTTGCTGACCCCACAGCTTTTCCCCCACTCTACACCTTAATTAACTTATTTCCCTGAAATCTACTTTGTTTCATGAAGACAAGAAAAACTCAGGAGACAGTACATCAAAAACTGTTTTTTTCCCAGCAAATATGTTCCATGACCTGCGTGTAGCCTCTATTTCTCCAGGCTCAGGATGAACTGAAAGAGACTATTCTAAAGAATCAGTATAGCCAGAGACCTGCCATGTTTATGAGTGCCCCCTGAAAGAAAAGAAGGGGTGTCCTGATTAGGTTGTGGTTACACGGCTGTGCATTTGCCAAAACCCATACCACCATACGCCAAAAATTGAATTTTACCATGTGTAAGTTAAAACAGTTAAAAAATTTAAATGAGAGGGTATAAGTATATGTACCAGTAATTCAGAAGGAGACAAGGAATGTTCAGTCCTCTTAGAAGAGTCAGACCGGAAAATATGATGAATGTCTTCATCAGTCGTTCATAGCAATAGCAGTGTGTTCAAGTTATGTTTGCATCTGTGAGAGCCTTTGAGGACCTACCATTTCTCACCTATTGACGGGGTGGGAGTCCACCCTCAAGGATGGAGGCACTGCCCATTCCCATGGATTGCAAACATTTCCAAAATCCACCAGGGAGCAGGGAAAAAAGAAGTGATGTGTTAAGTAAGCTCTCATAAGCTTATACAATCAAGTCCCCTCTGGACCTCTTCATGGCACAACAGAGGAATGGGCTGGTTTATGGGCATGGTTATGGGGGAGAGAAAGAAAACTGGATTTATTTACTGAAAATGAAAGAAATATTAGATTTTCAGGAGCTTTAGGTCACCCAAATGGAATAGATAGATCCATATCACCATCACAAGAAAGATGCTCCTTTTAACTATGTTTAAATGCCCTCCATTTATTTATCTTTCAAGAGTTTGAGCTTCACTTTGAAAAAATCATAGCCAAGGTCTATGATGACGATTTAAAAACCCAGTGACCCATAAATTTCTCATGGCCACTGTTTCCTGCACCCGTGGTCCCTGTTACTCCTGTTTCACAGGTGAGGGTCGCAGTGTCGGGTTGTTAATGATCTGTTCCAGGCAGTCTTGGGAGTGAGTGACAGGACTGAGACTGGAAGGCTAGATCCACTCGCCTGGCCACCTCCCTCCTACAGAACGTGTAGATTAAAATAAAAAGAGCCTGACAGAGGTTTCACCCAGTTCTGGACCATTACATCTTCCCGCAGCGATGGCTTTGAATAGGGCCACCTCCACAGCAAAGAAACCATGGAGGGGGTGTGGGGTCAGAGGAATCCGCCCAGCATTCAGAGAAGGTGAGGTGAAGACACGTTTTTGCCTTATAGAAATTTCTGCTTTCAAACATCCCTGGACGCGCTAAGTAGCCCACCCAGTGAATGCACACAGGATGGTCCTCATCTAGCCGCAGATGAGAGAGGTTGGGGAGGCCCTTGGGCACCAGCAGCTGCAGCCTTGGACCCCAGCCTCTCTCTCCTCCTTGAGGGCAGTGGAGATGTGCATGCAGTCTTCTTGGACGGCGGGGCTTGGAAGTGCTCACACAAGCTTCTCTGAGGCCTGCAGCTGCCAGGGGTCCCCAGATGTGATGTCTAGGAACGGGTCCCAGGCAGCTGACGGGATTCGCTCTCTGTCACTTCCATCTTCCTCGCTCTTGGCTCCGTGTCTGTTTCAGACGCTGGGTCTTCTGCAGCTTCTCCCAAGCCAGACGCCAGGCCTCGCATGTTGGAAGCAAACCCTGCCAAGAGTGCAGGCCCGGGCTGGGAGGGTGTGAAAACCCGGAATCCACCACCCCCCTGCCCCCAATGAAGGCATCCCAACTCCCCGGGGCAGTGACAGCCTCTTGGCTGGCTCCGCTGGCACGGCTGCCCCGGAGTCCTACCGCTTCATCGATTCATCACATCTCAGTGTGCCGTTGCCGCAGGCAGCGCGATCTCTTGGCATTCCACTGGCTGCTGCATTTGGAAGTGATTTGGGACTCAAAAAGGCTGCAATCGAGGGAACTTGGCTGCGTTTTGTTCTCTTATTTCTGGCCACCCACTTTCTGAGCCGAGAAAGTGGAATCTGGCCCAGCTGATGCGAAGTGAATCGATATGAGGTCAGGAAAGGTGGTAGCCCATAGGACAGACAAACAGGGTGAGAGATCTCTCCTTCCTTCTCAGCTCAACCCAGATGCCTAGTTGTGGGGGGCGAGGGTCCCTGCCAGCTCCCGCTGCCTACCTTTCTGTCTTCCTGGCCCAGCCTCAGTTCTCTGACTTGATGATGATCCGTCCTGAGTCCTGCAAGTGCCCAACACACCTCCTGCTTTCACAGACATCACCCTGATTTCTTGAGCTTGACTCTGATTTGATTTCCTTTCGGCCAAGAGACCAAGCCATGTTTCACCTTCCCTGGCCTTGAGCTCAAGCATCCCTTTGCAGAATGTTGATGTCCTTCCTGATTCTGTCCCCTTCACAGTTCTTCTGAAATCCAACCATCTTGCATTTCAACTGCACATCAGCAACTGCATGTCAAACGTTGATGTTTGAAATGACTTTCCCTAATGATCCAGAAAAAGCACATTTTCCACAAAGCTTTTCTCCAGGACTTGGTTTTACATATGACTATTGTTTGCTGTAAAGACCAAGTCTTTCGATCAATCATGCTTCCTTTCTGACTCCCCTCTCCCTGCGGTCCTGTTCCTCCTCCCATGTTCATCTGCCCACCTTCCCACTCCCTCTCCTGTGGGCCGTGCCAACAGTGCAGCAGGAGGAATTTCTGGAAGGAGGCCAAATTTGGCTTCAGATCATTTCTCTTCAACACACACTGGCCTCTGAAAACCAGATTCTGTTTGTCATTTGGTTTGCTCTCCCAGCTTTGTGTCATTCCGATGGTAATGCTGATGGATTTCAAGCTTGCCTCGTAGAGGAACGCACAAGGTTTTCATAAGCACATTAATCTTAAAAGAAAAACTGTCAGATGCAAACAATACTCATATGACTGATGTTGTAAAGACACAAGCTAACTCTTAACATCCATTCCCAAAGAATATTATCTTACAGGGGCCTTCGGTTGCCCTCAGCTCCCTCCAAACATGTGTACCTGTGGCACCTAAAAAGTTTACTTTCCACACCAAAAGGCTGGGGCTTAATGTCTGCTCATTTGCCAAGTCCATATAATAGGCTCAGTGTCACATGGCTGTGTAAACAAGAGCATGATTATAAGAAATGTGTAATTCCATTAGCTTTCACAAAATGTAATATAAGCAGTCCTTATTCAAACCAAATTGGAAAAATTATATTCCAAGACAAGGGACTCTGGTCACCTCGAAACACTGAATACCCATTAGCAGATGAGATGTCCTGCCCAAACCCTCTCCCCAGTGGACACGTCCTTGGCTCAGAAGTGCCTTTGCAGAAGGCATTTTTCCCATTTTGGTCTGAAGTTAGCAAAATGTGTGGTATGAATTAAATGTCTGATATTGCTGCAAACGTCATTGGGAAGGGTGCCAGGCCGCAATCAAGAGTGAGCTGGTAGCTTGTTTTAATTAAATGGTGTTGAAGTGTTCCACTATAATTAAGCATCTGAGAATTAAGTAGAAACAGTCATTAGGCTCAGCGATACAAAGCCACCAGACCAAAGAATATAAATTATTTCAAATGGAGACCCCTGAAGAGCATTCTGGGGTCTGAGAGGGGCTCTGCAACAAGGGGAGTTTAGGACCTTGGAAACCGAGAAAGGCAGACAGGTAATCTGGGGATGCTGTGGCCCCAGCCCAGTCCACCGAGGTCAGTGTGGACCAGGGCCTGAGCCAGAGCTGCGGCCACTCAAGCCGACCCCGTATGAGGGTGAAGGCGGTCCGGGTTTTTGTCATCGCTGGCAGCCCACCTGCAGCCTGGAGATTCCTCTCTGTGTAGGCCTTCACCACGGCCCTGGGGCCGCTCAGGAGCCCCATGCAGCTAGAGAAAACCCTCAGTATCTCCCCACTTTCAACTCAAAAATTGACAAGAGCCGGCCCTTCATCCCCGTGCCCGTCTCTCAGGGAGGGGAAAGGTCTGGGGTGGGTGTGGGCAGGTGAGATGATGGCAGGTCTTCCAGATCTCTCTTGGAAGCTTAGGAAAATACCATGGACACTTTGCAGGGCTAAAAAGGCCCAATTTCATAGACTATCACATCTTGTTATGCTCCTTCTACAGATAAGCCAGCTGAGATTTCAAGAAATTCAAGACTGTCCTTGGGATGCACAGCTGGTCAGTGGCTGAGCTGGTTTGAGAACTGGGGTCCTCTGATTCCATGTTCCCTGTATTTTATAAAATGCTGTATTGACAACAATAAAATTAATTGTGCTGCCCTTAGTGGTTTGGTTTGCCATCATGTAGCCTGTTTCACAATGAACTTTTCATTTATCCACAAGTTTGAGTAACAAAGACCCTGATGATTTGAGATCTTTAGCTAAACTCTTTGGAAATATGATGAAAACAAAGGATACTCTCTTGAGAAAATATACAGAGGCAAAGTTTCCCAATCCATTTTAAGGGGTTGGAGACCTGTAGCCCATGGGACCTGGGACCTCCAGTTAAAAAGGAATGGACAGATAATTGAAGCCTTCAAATGACCCCCAAGTTTTCACTTTATAAATCACCTCTGAGAGTCTCCTCTACCAAAATTTTTGAAACCAGGCTTTGCCAAATTTCCCAATTGTCCTTCATTACCTCCCCTCCTACCAGCCACTGCCTGATGAGCAGTCAACACTTGGCTGGGTGGGGAGTGAGGGATGGGTGGGAGACCTTCAGTACTTGGAGAGCCCACTGCCCAGAAATCAGTTCTGGGGAATTTCAAGTGGGCTGTGTGTTAGGTCTCAGAGGAACGCTGAAGACTCCTGAATTGAGAACAGTGTCTGTGCCCCAGTGTGCACTATGAAGGCAGATGCCAGGTTCAGATCCGGACTCAGCCACTTTCTGGTTTGTGTGGCCGGGTGCGAGCTGTCCTTTTGTACTTCAATTCCCTCATCTGTACAATGGGGACGATGTGATGTCAGTTTGGTCTCATGCAAAATATACGTACGAATGCTTTGAACAACGCCTGGCCTGAAGCAGGCACTTGGGAAGCTCTCACTATCAATGCCAGGAAAAAGCACATCGGTTCCAGGCCATGTGGTACTGGAGTGGGACATTGTCACGGTGGGCCAGCTGCCTTGATTGCTTGCAGCAGCCCGGGGGACCTGACCGAAAGGGTCATTCATCAGCTATGGACCTTGTGGGGCTAACCCCCAAGTTGGCATTTCCTCCATGTGAGTTGGCATCCATTCCCCCAAATCTGCTTAGGTAAAAATTGTTTTATCAGAAAGCACCCACGTTGCCTCCTCTTAGCCCCCTGCAGCAGTTTATTTGCTCTGTGTCTGCACCTCCCAGTATTTAATGCCACATTCCTCAAGGGCTGGGCACCTGAGTATAACTATCCTCACCTCAGAAGTTCAGCTCCTGAAGCAGCTTCTATTTCTAAGCATAAATGGAATGTTTCCTCTGAGCACTTTTCTTTGGATTTCAAAGCATCTCATCTTCATTTTCTCATTTGCTGTGTTCTTTCCAATACAGGAAGGCTTCCAACTCTTAGGGTTCCAGTTCTGTTTTGGAACAGAACTGTAGGTTTCCATGACCTGAATTGTGAGTGTAATGCAATGCAGGTTATTCCTAGCTGGAAATAATAAATAATTTCTTTCCCCCTGCAGTGCTCCAGAGACTATGGGAGCCTCCTTTGTCACTGGGCATGGGGCTGGGGCCCTGGCTGGGGCCTCCATGTCTCAGGAGCTGTTCTTGTCTGGGGAAGCTCTGGTGTAGGACAGTTCATGTGCAAGCTGGTCCCACTGGTGGTGGGGGTGCTCAGACCTCCTCGAACTGCCAGGATCCACGGGGCTTAGGAAGACTGACATCCACAGATGTCTCTGTGGGGCCACATAAAGGCAAAGTCAAGATCAAGAAGTCCTAGGCATAGAGAACACATTGGGGGTTGCCAGTGGGGAGGAAGTTGGTAGAGGGATGGAGTGGAAGGTTGGGATTAACAGATACGAACTTTTACACATAGAATAGATAAATAACAAGGTCCTACTGTATAGCACAGAGAGACATATTCAATATCCTGTGATAAACCATCATGGAAAAGAATAAAAGGAAATATATATATAACTGAATCACTTTGCTATACAGTGGAAATTATTAATAACACATTGTAAATCAACTATAATAAAACAAAGCAAAATGAAACAAAAGAGGAGTCCTAGCGCTGAGGTCACTGAACAGTATGGTGCGTGGCATCATTGCTGTATCTGAGCTCCATGCTACGCTCTGTTTTCTGCCTTCACTGTGGAGCCAGGAGCAGAATCTGCTAGAGGTTATTGCAAATAACATGGTGATCACTTTGCTGTCCATATGACCCACAAAAAAGAAATGAAGA
This sequence comes from Tragelaphus eurycerus, assembly GCA_935064755.1. NCBI lineage: Eukaryota > Metazoa > Chordata > Mammalia > Artiodactyla > Bovidae > Tragelaphus > Tragelaphus eurycerus. The sequence continues at coordinate 176,541 of CAKXYN010000385.1, forward strand.
AAACACATAGGGTTTATTTCCTGATGGCTGAAAAAAACTACCCATAGTTAGAGCTGTTTGATATGAGACCATTATCAACAGTGGGAGGACTTCCCCCTAGGCACCAAGCCATCACTCCATAATGTCAAAACCTGACTTTGCCACCATTGACACCCAGTAGAGTCTGCAACTATGGGAATTGTTAGGCTGCCTTGAAAATTCAAAATACCTGTTTTATTTTATATCAAGATATCCTATCGATAGCTTCCCAGGTGGCACTAGTGGTAATGAACCCTCTTGCCAATGCAGGAGATGTAAGAGACATGGGTTCGATCCCTAGGTCAGGGAGACCCCCTGGAGAAGGGCATGGCAACCCACTCCAGTATTCTTGCTTGGAGAATCCCATGGACAGAAGAGCCTGGAGGGCTACAGTCCCTAGGAACACAAAGAATCGGATACAACTGAAGTGACTTAGCATGCACACACAACCTATTGGTAAGGTTGCATATCAATAAGACTAATAAAACAAGAAGATTGCAGAAGGATCATGAGGGAAATGCCCTGGCAATAATATACAAATATAATTATCGCAGTTGGACATGAACATTTGGGGAAAACATGATGGGTTAAACAGCTCTGCATCTGAAGAGAAAGCAGACCAGTTTTATGAGAAAGACAAATGGGAGAAGAGGTCCCTGAGAAATTCTCCCCAGGGTCTCATCTGGAGAAAACTGGTGGACAAAGCTTTCAGGCTCTCCATACTGACTTGGTAATAAAGTCAAGATGAGAAAAGAGTGCTGCACATTACATGTACATTGCCTTCCAGTTTAGATCTATATGCTGTACAAGAGCAAGAACTGTAGATCTACATGTGACAGGTGAGCAGGAAGTGGACATTTAGGAAGAGAGCAGAGCAGTTGGCTTTGGCTCATCTTTGGAGAGCTGTCTGAGTTCAGCCATGTCTGGGAATGAGATAGTAAAAAACTTAAGGACCATTTGAAGTGGATCACATTAGATTTTTATTTTCCAGACGCTTACAGGGAGTTGATAGCTCTTGCTAAGCTCCTGTGCTCAAGTGGCTCCACGCTCAGGGAAATTGAGCAAATACCTCTCAGAAATGCCGGCCCTGGACAAAGGTGTAGGGCTTGGTCCCTGCCCATGAGCAGCTTGGGACCTAGCAGGCATGGGTTAAGAGGGGTCCTGGAACATATCAAGTGTATTTGCTGGATTATGTAAAAGCCAATCCCATTGGATTGGTAAATATTTTAGTAATATTTAGTAAATATTTTAGTATGTAGAATTTAGAGTATGTATGTAAGTATTTATGTAAGAGTATATAGAGTATGTAAGAATGTAGAGTTAAGATAGGAGAATTTTTCTAAAAAAAAAATAAAATCTTAACACCATTTACACCTAAACACCTAACAATGGTTTCTTAGCATCTTTTAATATTTTACCAGTGTTCACATTTCCAGGATTGATTAAAAAAAAATGAGTATTTGCAGTTGTTTTGTCTGAATTATGATTCTAACAAAGTCAACCCTTTCCACTGGTTGGTACATCTCTTAGGTCTCCTTTATGTATTTTAATTTTATTTTTGTCTATTATATGCCCTCCCTTCTTTCTCTTTTGTCATTTATCCATTGAATAAACTGAGTACTTGCTTTGTAGATTTTCCCACATTTTAGATTGGGCTAATTACATCCCCATAAACCTCATGCAAAGAGTTGACACATTGGAAAAGACTCTGATACTGGGAGGGATTGGGAGCAGGAGGAGAAGGGGATGACAGAGGATGAGATGGCTGGATGGCATCACTGACTCAGTGGACATGAGTCTGAGTGAACTCCAGGAGTTGGTGATGGACAGGGAGGCCTGGCGTGCTGTGATTCATGGGGTCGCAAAGAGTTGGACATGACTGAGTTACTGAACTGAACTGAACTGAAGGTCATTTAAGGAGAAGGCAATGGCAACCCACTCCAGTACTCTTGCCTGGAAAATCCCATGGACGGAGGAGCCTGGTAGGCTGCATGCAGTTCATGGGGTCTCCAAGGGTCAGACACGACTGAGTGACTTCACTTTCACTTTTCACTTTCATGCATTGGAGAAGGAAATGGCAAACCAGTCCAGTGTTCTTGCCTGGAGAATCCCAGGGATGGGGGAGCCTGGTGGGCTGCTGTCTCTGGGGTCACACAGAGTCGGACATGACTGAAGTGACTTAGCAGCAGCAGCAGCAAGGTCATTTAAACAACGTTCATCTTCTACCTACAGTAGGCTGGTGATGAGATCTAGAGTCTGGATCAGATTCCAGCTCACTCCTAGGGCCCGGGGCCTCCTATTGCATCCCAGGAAGGCACACAGGTCTGGCTGCTCCTCTTCCGTGAAGACTGATTACTAGGTTCAGATGTCACGAGTCTTATTAATGGACAGATTTTCATTAGAGCTATAAAAGACTTGAAGACAATTTTTTAATTCCATCTTGTTCCAGAAAGAGCTAATAGACCAGTAACAAAAACAGAGACCTCAGAGACTTCCTGGAAGTCCAGTGGTTAGGACTCAGTGCTTCTACTGCAGCCAACGAGGGTCTGATCCCTGGTTGGGGAACTAGGATCCCACATGCCATGCAGTGCAGCCAAAGAAAAAGGAAAAGAGAGACAGTGAGACCTCATAGAGGATGAAAGGCCGGAGGAAGCCAGAAGTGTAGATGATGTTTTTTGAACATAGAGCCTAGGCCCTGTGCTGAATGCTGTGGATGCATGCAAGGTGTCAAGAGCAGTGTCTTGGGCTTAATGAGATTACATAATAAATTATATTATTGCTACTGTTTGTTTGAACCACTTTATTCTATTCCTTCTGTGTCTCCCTCCAAAAGTCTGGTGATCCAGGGAGAGAGAGGGCACCCCTGGAGGACACCACCCCTGGGGGCCAGAATGACTTGGGGGGCAAGAACTGTGAAAGGGGAACCTCCTTCTTTGGTGACCTAGAGCTGGGCCATCTGTGGAAGGGACTGGTGGGTCAACCGTGGGGGCTGCAGAGCAGGAATGGCAAAGTGCTGGCTGGTTCAGACTGGAGAACAGTGTGGTCAGAGAGGTAGTTTAGAATAAGTCCTGGGCAATTGTTTATACACAGGGAGTGACAGGAGGCTGAGTGCACAGGTGAAAGGCTTCAGTTATTGTCAGGCTAAGAATTGCCTGGGTTCTTATGAGGGGTTCCTTTACCAGGTAACCCTCTGGAGAAAGGCAAAACCACACCTCCCCCCATACACTCGAGTTCATGCCCATGGGTCACAGATTTAAGAAAGCGAAACTAGGAAAGTACCACATGGAAACATGAGGGAATTCTGCACATTACGGAGCAAGGAAAACTTTTCTAAGAGTGTCAAATTTTCTGGTGCCCAAGTAAAGAAAATTAAAAGAAAGCAAGAGTAATCTGACTCTTAAGAGTCAAGGATTTCTGGATGAAAAATATCACTAGAAGCAAAGTCAAAAAAGATAAGTGAAAAACTGGGGAAAAAAACACATTGCAGAGAAAGTGTGAATCTTCCCAGTATGTGAAGATGTTCTAGAAACTGAGAAAAGATCCAATAGAAAAAAATGGGTAAAGACATTTCAAATTAAAAAAAAAAAAAACATGAAAAGGCCTAAAATATGAAAAAATGTTCCATTTCATTCCTACAAAAAGAAACACCAACTATAACTATCATATTACCCCCCAGTGTTAGTTGCTCAATTGTCATGACCCCATAGACTGGAACCTGCCAGGCTCCTCTGTCTATGGGGATTTTCCAGGCAAAAATATTAGAGTGGATGGCCATATCCTTCTCCACATAATACTCCCATCCAGCCCCTAAAAGACAGGCTGAAAAAGTTGCTCTTGGGAGTGCAAATGGTAGGACTCCTGTAGAGGACCATTTGGCAACATTTATCAGGGTGACAAATGTATGTAGCCTTTGGCACTTCTGGAATTGACCCCACAGAGGTGTACCAGTGTGGCCACAAAACTGCAAAAGATTAGACACAATTAAGAGGCTGAATAAATGCTGAACTCAGATGGCCGAATCAGATCAGATTAGTCGCTCAGTCGTGTCCGACTCTTTGCGACCCCATGAACTGCATCACGCCAGGCCTCCCTATCCATCACCAGCTCTCGGAGGTCACTCAGACTCACATTCATCGAGTCAGTGATGCCATCCAGCCATCTCATCCTCTGTCGTCCCCTTCTCCTCCTGCCCCCAATCCCTCCCAGCATCAGAGTCTTCTCCAATGAGTCAACTCTTCGCATGAGGTGGCCAAAATACTGGAGTTTCAGCTTGAGCATCATTCCTTCCAAAGAAATCCCAGGGCTGATCTCCTTCAGAATGGACCGGTTGGATCTCTGCAGCTAATAAAAGAAGGTCGTGAGGTGCTCTCTGCTCTGATATGGAAAGTTCTCTAGGATGCATGAAAACAGCTGAGTACAGGACAGGGAGACTGGCATGCTTCCTTTTGTGAAAGAAAAGGTAGAAAAGACCATGTGTTTGCATTTATTTGCATCAAAGGAGACAAAAACAGTGGGTAAAAGTGGGACCCCGTATATTTCAGGAGGGAACAGGGCAGGATGTGGGTGAGAACCAGACTACTTAAAGGCGACCACTTTAAATCTTTTGGGAGCTTGAGTCACGTGAATGTATTACCTATTGACAAAAAAAAAAATGAAATTCTAAAAAGAGTGGTCCATGGTCCCAAAGGTCCATGGTCACTTCTGGGAAGAAATGGCTGGTTATTGGTAGGTGTGGCTGGCTGTCAAGACCCATAGACCTTGACCATCCATCCCAGGATCCCAGGGAAGCCCTAGACAGGGTGCCTTTCTTTCTCTCTTGGCCCCTGAAGGTGAAGCTCAAAGCTACCCTTTTTTCCCAGTGGCTGCTCCCAGTACTGAGTCAATTGGGTGGGAATTGGGTGGGGGGTGGGGGGCAGGATTTGGGGAGGAGAATGCTGGGAAAACACACCTGACTTTGAGAAGTCCTTAGGAACGAAGTTCTGTTGTTCTCCAGGAAAAAATACATCGGAGGCCAGCAGGCCATGGCTTACAGAAATTCTGCCTTCATGCATAACTGAGATCATTTTACAATTAGCAGAGCAAAACGCCTGTCTGGGCGTCTTTCCCCTTCAGCATTCCCAGGTCACAGCTCACCTGGCTTCCTCCTGATTTCTCACTATTTCTCTGATCCATGTTGAGACCCATGATGACAAGTATAGTAAAATTGTTATATGTGATTATAATCATTAATGATTATTATTATAACAAAAATCATTTATCGAGCTCTTGTTATGCAGCTGACACCAATCCAAGAGCCTGCCTTGTCTTCCTGGTCTCATTTAAGCCTCTTGACTTCAAGAAATGTGTTCTTGGGACTTCCCTGGTGGTCCAGGGGCTAAGACTCCATGCTCCCAATGAAGGGGGTGTGGGTTCAATTCCTGGTTGAGAAGGAACTAGAGATGCAACTAAAGATCCTACATGTCACAACTAAGACCCAGAGCAGCCAAATAAATAAATATTATGGAAAAAAAAAAAAAGAAATGCATTCTCTTGTGTCTCCACTCCCCAGATGGAAAGACTGAGGTTTAACGACGTGTTCCAGGGTGACAGTGGTTGAGCAGGTGGTGTCTTTGGTCTGCATCCTGTCTGTGTTCTAAAGTCCCTGCAGGACTCCCCACAGGACACGGGCTTGAACTCCTCAGCTTCTACCCACTGGCATGCCCGCTTTCATAGCTGTCCTTTAACTTGCAGGATCAGCACTGCATAGCCTTAACCCTCTTTCCTGCTTTCTCTGCCCTCACTCTCTGGCTGGGGCCCTGCTCCTGTCTCAGCCAAACTCTTTGCTCTTCACCCCTGCCTTCCTGTGACCTTCCTTTGCTCACCTTCTCTTTCCTGGAAGGGCCCTTCCTGTCCCTCCTTCACCCTCTGGGCCTCCACTTGTCAAAACCCACTTTTCCAGGTACATCTCAGATGTTGACTACCTGCCGGAACACTCAGTGGCCCCTGATCATACGTGACCTTTTTTGATTTGAAACCGTGGCTTCACCTCTGATTGCTCTGCCTGCAGTGGGGCTCCAAGGTTTCCTCCACAGCACCTGTCTTGATGCCCTGGGCCAGAACCCTGCCGGGCCACAGGCTCCAGGGAGCCAAGGTTGCATTTTTGATATCTTCTGTTTTTCTTAAAAAGGGTAACAATCTTGTTTCCTATGCCATGAACCACTCATGTTTGTTTGGATATCAAAATCATGTTATTTTCCAAACTCATTGGGTGAGATTGACATTTTAGAAAGGTGTACTTTTTTTTTTCCCCCTAGTTTTTTGTTTTGCTTTGTTTTGGCCTTGCTCCCTGTGGGATCTTAGTTCTCCGACCAGGGGTTGAATCTTCACCCTCTGCATTGGAAAGCAAAGTCTCTAGGAAGACGTGATTTTGCCTGGCTGGGAGTGCCTTCTCTCTCACTGCCCAGCCCCAGCAGAGGATACACACCCAAATTTCAGAAATTGTAACCAGAACATAAAGTCCATAAATAATGAAAACTGCATCTTGTTCCCAATCCTTGAATTACCAGCGTGTGTTGATTGTAGAAAGAACTTCACATTTGCTCGCATGAATTACATGTTAACATAAGCTCCTAAAAGTCTGAAAATAAGTTCTTTCTCAGTAGATATGTTTCCGTTGTAATTGAAGCTACTTGATTAATTTGCTCAATGAAGCTATTTTTTAGAGCTGGCACTAGCCCACCAACACAGTTCATGTTCCCGAGTTCTAATTTGTGGCATCCTTAGGAGGTTCTGTTGTATTTCCATTCCAGAAATTCACATGTGCTGGAAACAGAGCCAGACCACATTTTAAAATCACTGCGTTTGAAGGTGGGAGGGAAGGAGCCCTCTCACTTTGCTATTTGTTACCTTCCCTGTGCCTCTTAGATTCTCAATCCCTGGTGTGAATCTGAGACGGTCTTGTTGCAGACCAGCTAGCCCACTGTGGGCTCCAGGGCACCTGAGTCCAGTCACCTCTCCAGGTAGACATCCCACCTGCTTGGAGCATCTCCTTCAGCTCACCAGGAGGATGACGGGGCAGCCACTCTGGCTTGCCTTGCCGTGTGACTCAATGGCCATGATTTTATCTCCATGCCTCCAAGCTTCATCTCTGGAGCACGGACACAGCTGGAAAAACCCACATGGTTGGCAAAGGAGGTAACTGCGTGTCACGGTCCAGGTTCCCTGGGAAGTGGGCTGAGTCAGGATCTGTGGCAGGATGTTTGCTGTAAGGTGTTCTTGCTGTGAACGACATCTTCAGAGGTGACAGGCCAGGACTGGGCAGGAGGAGGAGAAGGGACTGTGCTGAGAAGGCCTGTGCTGACCCCACGCCAAGCCCTGGCCCTGGGATAGCCCTTCACAGTTGTCCCCATTGAGGTTTCTGTGTCCTCATATGCACAGTCATGGGTTGTGAGCTAGCCCCAGGAAGGGGTGTCTCTTTGCGTGGGATGGTTGTCACCGGTCGAAGCAGAGGGGTGGGCCCTCAGCTGGGAGCTCCAGGCTGCTGCCAGCAGTGAGGGGTGAGGGCTCAGACCTGGGGTGGGATGATGTTGGGGGGTCGGGGGATGGCTGTACTGAAGGTGCCCGGCCTCAGAGTCAACTGAGGCCATCAGGTTACTCAAGCACAACGCCCAAATTAATAAGGAACGAGGAACAGCTTGGTTATCCCAAGGGGGTGACCTTTTCAGGAATCAAAGTGGCCATTTCACCAACACCTTGGAGCTGAAGCATTTCAGGGAATGGGGAAAAGTTAAAATGTGAGAAAGATGCAAATTTGGGGGAGAGGAATGGTAATTTGTGGCAGGCAGGAACTCAAACCCCACTCTCACTCTGTTGGGGCACTCAACACTGAGAGCCGCAGAGACAGTCTCTCGACAGCCTGGCCCAAACTTTCTTTCACAAAGAACAGGGCCCATCCCTGGAGGGAGCCCCCGCACGTCCTTGAGCAGAAAGAACATGTTCAGAAGGCAAACAAAGAAGGAAAAAACTCAGGACAAAAAAAAGCAAGAAAGCAAACAGAGACATAAGATCTTCTCTCTGACAAAGGAAGAGCTTGATGTTCCAGGGGTAAAGCCAGAACAAGCCTGGAGTCCTGTGAGTGTGGGGCCAGCATTGCAGGAAGTCAGCCTGGTTAAGAACCACTGTCCTCCCAGGACTCAGGAAAACCATGGACCATCGATGGGTTTTCTTCTTCCTCAGCTTCCACAGACTGGACTGTTTACAGCCGCCACTCACCACCTCTTCACTGCGGACCCTGGCTCCCCAGGAGCATCCCTTCCCCAGGAGGAACCACGAAAATCACGTGGCAAACAAACAGAAACTCAGGAAAGTACCTTGAAGCTGTTTCCTTCCCCAGACCTGATTTAAGACAGCTTGGTTTATAAAACATTTCTATCAGCAAATATCCCACTGTGTGTGTAACAGATGTCCTATCAAAGAGACAAAAAATTAAAATGCGTGAGTTTCATAAAAAATACAGAAAACCAATATAAAGGAAATAAGGGCCACAGATTAGCCAGCTGCTGCTGTGAAGCATTTTCCACGGTCAGGCTGCGCATCCTTATTACCACCCTATCCTGGAGAGACTGAGAGCACAGGTCTTAGGAAGTGGCAGAGCCTGGATTCCAACCTGAGACTTCAGAGGGAATAAAAAGGCTCGACTCAGCCATACTGAACTTTCCTGTAGCCAGGTCCTTTACTGAATCTGAGATGCATATGCACTTTGGACCTTTAGATGAATCCTCTTTAAGGAGGACTCGTCTACAGGGTGAACTAAGTCAGAAGGAGAAAAACAAATATTGTATATTAACATGTATATGTGGAATGTAGAAATATGGTATAGATGATCTTATGTGCGAAGAAGAAATAGAGACATAGATGTAGAGAATAAACATGGTTACCAAGGGGGAAAGGACGGGGTGGGATGAGTTGAGAGACTGGGATTGATATACATACACTACTATGTACACAATAGATAATGAATGAGAATCTGCTGTATAGTTCAGGGAACTCTACTCCATACTCCATGGTGATCTAAATGGGAAGAGAATCCAGAAAAGAGGGGATATATAGATTTGTATGGCTGATTCACTTTGCTACCCAGCAAACACAGCAGTGTGAAGCAACCATACTCCAATGAAAAAAAGATAAAAATGAAGAGGTCGTGTCCACCTCTGTGTGCTGTTTTCACGATGGCACTCACACACGTGTTTTCGCTGTGGATAGCAGCTCAGTTCGGCTCCCATCTGATCATAAATTCCTTCAACCTCCCAGCACCTTCAATACTACTACACAAAGAGAAGCTCCAGAGGCACAAGGAGAACAGAAGACCCTCTGATGAAATCCCAGTCTCTCCATAATGGGGGGCAGCAGGAACCCAGCTTAAGAAGCCAGGAGGACATGGGACCCAGAGGAAATTAAACCACCATCCACCTCATGGAGCGCCACTTGTTCAGACTGAAGCTCCACTGTGCCCTGAGCCCCAGCCAACCCCTTCCAGTTACCTTATGCCCCAGCTTAAAGAGAAACCAAGATGAAAGTGCCAGATTCGTTCTGCCCACATCAGTCGGCTGACATGGCAAACGCGAACACATGTCCCACACATGCAAAGACCAGCCTCTCATATCACGGCCTGGCTTGTATTTTGTAAGATACAATTACAGAAGGAGATTAGACCCAGCAGAGTCTTAGCTCAGCTGGAGGTGTTATTACGGAAAGTGAAATGGACAGCACCTCTATGCTGCCAGGTCACGGGGGAGGCAACCTCTCCCTGGATGGCCTGTCAAGAGGCAATATTCCCAATGCTGAGCATTTCCCAGTTGGATGGATATTAATTCATGTATCCACTTTGCCAACATCTCGATGCTAAGAAACCCTGTCAAAACTTGTTTTCTCAGCACATCCATTTGGAAGGCCTGTGTCCTGTTGCCGAGTTCTACATCTGGTATTGCCTTGGGTACAACTCTCTAAACCTTAAGCTTCTGGTTGTTGCTGAGAAATGCCGAATCATTTTGGAGGCATTCTAATTTTTATTGTTATTATTATGATTAATTTCCCTGCACCTTTAAGGTATTTTAAAATTATCTTAGAACACAACAGAAACAGTATCATCTTATTAAAATACATGAACACAAAAAAGTTTTTACAAGACACTTTAAAAAATGGATGTTGTTCCTAAAATAAATATTTTAAGATTTTCTCAAAAGTTGCCCACGTAAGATCTTAAAAAATGAACGAGAGCTAAAAGCCCCACCGGAATGTGTATTTGTCCTCTTGATCTTGTAGTGACTTAGGCACAAATGTTATGGCTAAACTGGATCTTAAAAACATGTACCTTAAAGGTTGAGGACCTGGAGGCCCTGCAGCAACAAAGCTAACCTCAGATTTTCTTGGAACTTGTTTAAAAATGAAACACAGTTCATATTATATACACAAACTTAAAAAACAATCTAGATCAAATAAAGCAGTCCAGAGCTTCATCCTTATTAGCAAGACAGGGCTAATTAAAAATGAAAAGAAGGAGTTTCCTTTTAATGACTTCGGAAACTTTGAAGAGGATAAGTGAAACATTTTTCTATTTCCTCCCCCCTTACCCTCCCTACGGTTGACACTTTAGTCATTATCACAACAAGCCAGCCATCTGGGGGGTCAAGAAGCTCTAAGATCTAAAATGCAACCCTGCAGCAGCCACTCCGAAAAAGATTTCCCCTGACAATGTGCGTGGCCATTAAATAATGTGACAAATGGAAACAGTCATAAGAATATTAAGCTACGTTTAGCCCTTAAGAAGATTCAGTCTTCGATGCTACCAGAACCTGGAGGGTTATGCCTGCCCTGCTACCTTACATGGCAAAAGGGCAGAGTTAACTAACCCTGTTAAAAAGGGCAGTTCATTTCCCACCTCCTTGGACAATGCAGTTTCTCCAGCTCCCCGTTGGGCAGTGCTTAAATTCGTTGCCACTTCTCTCCAAGTCCCTCTTCATCGGGCCAAGGGTTAAGTCAATCTATGTCTCCCCGATCCTTCCCCACCACAGTTCCCTGTGCAGATGGTTACGCTTAAACGGGAGGCTGCGATCACCTGAGAGACAGGGTTCTTGCTTTTAAAGACAGCAAACCTGCGGAAGCCCAGCAAGTCTGAGAAGGCAGCCTTCCCCCTCTTCAGCCGGTTCCGAGAGGGCCCAAAGTGGCACAGTGCAAAAATGCACAGGAAAGACGTTTGCTCCATGGAGTTAAACATGTTTTCATGTGTCATGTTAAAAGTACCCACGGAGGTGAGCGGGGCAGGTCAGTTGCCGGCCAGTCCTACATCCTGGAAAACAGTTGCAAAGCGGGAAGCATCAAATTACATCATCCCCTCCCTAAAGTGGAGATTTTCAACCCTTTAATGCACATTGGAATCACCTGGGCAGCTCTTAAAAACCCCAGTCTGCTCCCCGAAAAATTTAGCTAGAATCTCTATGAGTGGGACCTGGGTATCAGAACATTCTAAGGCTCCTTTGGTGACCAAAGTGCAGCCTTGGGGAGAATCAGTGTCTTCAAGAAGGCTTGCTTCAGCAGGGCTGTCTGAGGGGGACTCTCCCCAAGGCTCTCCTTTTTTTTTTTTTGCGCTGGGGCGCTGGGGACGAATGCTTAGCCCACTGTGGTGATGCGGGTCTTTTCCTGCATGCAATCTGCAGACCCTGTCTAATATTTTCCATACCGGGCAATAAGATCACAAACTCCAAAACACTAAATCAAAACCGGAGGCATTACGGGTCTTCAATAAAACTCCATCGCCCATACGCAAGGGGGAGGGGGAGAAAATTAAAACCATCACCGAGCTGCGGACATGTTATATATATATATATATATATATATATATATATATATATATATATATCAGGCATTGAGATATTGCAGCAATTACAGAGAAAAAGATATCAATTAAAGCAATAACTAGTTAAAAGTGATCAAGTAGCCCGGAAGTGAAAAATAAGTTACAAGTTAAAATCTCATTTGTGCCCAAAAGAAAGTTCATCATAAAAGACACGACTTCTGGCAAGAAAATGATGTAAATGGCACTGCAGGGAGAGATAACATAGGGATGTGCATATGAAATGTGAAATGAACGCGAAGGAGACCCTACTTTGAGGAGAACATGCAATTCCAGAGGCCTTCAAGACTTCTAAGCTTACACTAAACAAATCAATCCACAAGTCTGGAACAAAGCCTTTATTCCAAAACAGCAATATTTCCAAGTAGTATGCTGGGTTCAACAAGTAAAATCATTGCCATAAATAATGAATGATAATTTTAAGCTTGAAACGGATAACAGAAAATGGGAGCAGGATGCCTGCTTCACTGTCTGTTTGTCTGAGAAGGTGGAAACCCTCTACCAGCAGGTTTCAGAGTTCTTTAGAGCAAACCTCCTAACTGCCCTGTTTCCAGCGCTTGAATTATGGTTTGTGTGTGTGTGTGTGTATGTTTAAGATTGGACAGGACTGATCTTTAATAAGAAATCAGACAAATACAGGTCAATCACAACGGAGTGGGCATTTTTTTTTTTTTTTTTTTTAGTTCAAGAAAAGGGCTCTGCACGTCCTTTAATTTCCAGGTCCTCCATGCATTCTGCTGGTTTCATGTCCATGGAGGATCACAAATTTCCAAAGCATTCAAGGGGCAGCACACTTCAAGCTGGTTCCAATTAGGCTGGCCCGCATGGATGTCTCACACATGTCAATATTTGTAGCAGATCAAGTCTGATCCACAGAGGCGTCCACCAGGCAGTGAGAAACCCTCACCCGCCCACTGCCACCTGTGCGAGTCATCCTGTGGCAGAGCTGCCATCACCCTCTCAGTCCCCTTTGAAAATGCCATCTCTGTCCTCTATCCCTGTGGCCACTCTTAGATCTCTCTTTCTCCAAGTGCCCAGACCCAGTACAGGAGATATGCTCCATGGACATTTTAAATTTCCCAAATATTTTCATTTTAATAGTGCTGTTTAGGCTCTTAGCACTGCCATATAAACATTTTTTGAGAGCTCACTGCAGAGGTGGAATTTTGTCCAGTGCCTGGAGAACTCCTTGGAGGCTTTTGGTTGCTGGAATGAAATGAAATAGATCTAAGATCATTTTATTTAAGTGGAAATTGAAACTTATTTGACATGCCCATTGCCAGGGAAAGGAGGGAAATCCTGAATTTTGCATACAAGAATCGCAGAGATGCTGCTCTTTCAGAAAGCTCAAAGAAACCATCTCTTCCCACGGGGCACCGGCTTCTTGTAGTTGATTTTTATCACCCAAATGCAGCATTTAAAATGTCTCTACTCCAAAAGAAATGTTATAAATGTAGAAGGCAGATCCTTGCATTGCAGGCTAGGAAGTATCTCAGATCTTCCTTTGCAAAGTTCAATTTCCCTCTATGTGTTTCTAATGAGGGTTTCAGGGCAGGTCTTGTTTTTCTGATTTTTTTCCCTCCGCCTCTGAACGGAATCGGGGAACTGTTTTGTTATTCAGCGGATAGTATTCTTCGTATTCTTGTCTGTTCAGTTCATTTGGGGAAAATGAAAAAGACATTTCTTTGCTCCTCTTCCCTTGCATTTCCAAGGACACCCCCGCCGTCAGCCCCCAGGGATATGGCACTTCTTTCCATCACTGCCAGCTCGACCCAGTTCCAAACTGGCGACTGAAACGCAAGGCTAGGCAACCAACTTCAAGGCCAGCGCGGTCTCTAGCAGGCCCAATGCAAGCCGTCGATATTTCTTGTCCTTGTAGCTCTATTTTATTGCCAATTGGCACCATCTTCAACACCTTCCATGTGGGGTCTGGGGTGTGTGTGTGTGTTCCAATGTGGAGTAGCAGGTGCAGGGCGAGACGCACCCTCCCCCGTTATCTGTGAGTAAGCACGGCCGCCGGCAAATGGGCCGATTCAGCCGCGAGTCCTCCTCCCTCCTACCGGCTCCCAGGTCCCCAACGCCGCGGTCACTCTGTGTGGGGTTCCGTTGATTTATCTCATAGTCCCTTATCCAGCGAGCTAGTGCGCTGTGAGCGCGTTCCCTGGGGTTTGCAGTTCCTTGACCTGGCTTCTCTCTTCCTCCCTGAGGTCTCGGTACAGCTGACCACATCTTGCTCGTTCCTATTTTTAAGTGGGGTGCGCGGGATCGCCTTTGCAAAACTGTCTCTGTGCCGAGGTGGGGCACACTATAACCTGGTGCATAAAGCACGTGTGTCGCTTGCCTTGTCTTTTTTTTTTTTTTTTTTTTAAAGCAAATCTAAAAAGAAAGCGACTTTGACTTTGCTTTCCAAACCACGCGATTCCCGGCACAGTGCTCTTAAAATCCCAGCAAAAGCGCGAGGCGTGAGTGAAGCCCAGACTCTTCCGGAGCGCGCGCGAGTTCGCAGGCCTGGGGCGCGCGCGCCGGAGGGATGCCCTGGGATCCGTTCTCCGCTCCCTGGGAGCGGGCGTTGGTCCGGCGGCCCAGCCGGGCGGCGGCCGGGTACTGGCGTCCGCTGTTAGTCCGCGGGCTCGGCCCGGGGTCCTCCCGGGATGCCGCCTCTATCTTCTACGCTCTGTTCCGTCGCGGTCGCCTAACCGAAGGGCGCCCGGTTGCTCCTTCAGCCTCGCGGGAGCCGAACGGGACTTCCTTCTTCGGGTTTAGGTTTTCCCTGAAGCTTTTGCGATGCACAGGCCCTGGGAAAAGCCCAGTTCTATTGTGACTGGCACATTTCGTTGGCACCCCCCAATAGCTCTCCGAAACAGCCCTACCAAAATATCAAAGCGGCTCAGGAGACATGAAACGGGGTGATTGTGGCTCCAAGGACGACCTTGGCACCGAACTTCTGACTCTCGCAGCCTTACCTTTCATGTCTGGGCTCAGGCTGCAAAGCGCAGGGGTACTCACCCTCCGCCCTTCCTGCCTCCCGGGAAGACCGGCAGCCTCCTGTTTGCTTCAATCTTTTGGCACGCGGCTGCCTCTCCTTCTTCTGGCCCAAGAAACCCGCGTCAGTCCCCAAGGCCACTCGGCGATCCTCGAAGCTGTCCTCCGCCAGGAGGGCGTCCGGGCCCCGAAGGGCGCGTCGGCTCCCTGGTCCCAGCGGACGCCCTGTGCTCGGCGGCGGCCCCGCGGCCCGGGAGCCTAGCCTCTCTTGACTTTGTTCCACTCGGCATCCCGGGCTCTCGAAACAACAGAGCCAAGCCCAGCCCAGCAGCGACGTGGGAACCCGCGCAAGCCTTGTTACTTTCTACCTCTGCGCTCTCAGCGCCGACCATGTCGCCGCCCCCTGCCACCGAGGAGACCAGGCTGCATCCCGAGAGGTGGGAAGAGTCTTTTCCTTTCCTTCCGTGAGCCCACCTTGGGGCCCCCTTGCCCCAGTCCCGGCTGCCGCGGCGGGAGCCGGTGGAGCAGTGCTGCCTGCCGTCAGGGGGCGACAAACTGTAAGCTTTTCGGCGGTGGGCCGGGAGCGGGCCGTAGGGAGCGCTGTGTGGTCCCCAGCAGGCGGCGGGCGGCTGGAGAGGTGGGAGTGCAAGAGATGTGGAACGTGAAGTGAGGGTCCGGGTAGGGGGCTCCGACACCACACAGAGCACCCGGGCTCAATCCTCCTGGCGTCTCCTCCAACCCCAAAGGTCTTCTCCAAAGGGAGTGGGTACAAGATGCCCTGCCGGATTCGCGGTCTACTGGCACAGGAGTGGAGACTGATGCTCCCTTGATGGGACGATTGGGGAGAACCGGCTCTCACTCCGGTACCCAGCTTTATTTGTTCTCTGAGTGCGCCTGCCGCGGGCAGGGGTTAGAAATGGCTTTAGCTGCTTCACCTTGTCTTGAGGGCGCACCGGGTGATGGGTGCTGCGTTTCCTGGGTTTAGGGATAAAAAGATTTCAGTCTTCCGCGGCGCCCGTCTTGAAATTCAGGCAACAAAAGTCTAGATCAGGGGGCTAACAAGTTCCAAAACGACTTGGAGATATCTGAGCGGGGCTGTCCCACTGCTGGTGGCTTCGGAGGGCCCCAGGTCCCTTGCGTGCTCAGTCCTCTTCGCTCAATGCCTTTTCAGAGCTCCTGGCTTCGGTTACCCACCTTCAACCAAATCACCGTTTCTCCTCCGAACCCGACCCTGTACGGTCATGGAGGGGCCTAATCTTCTAAAATAGTCTCACCCCACCTCTCACCAGTGTACTCTGACGCTCCTCTGCCCGGTCCGGTGTCCTCCCTGAAGTACGCGGAACCCAAGGCTGCACTACGATTTCTGGGCTCCGGAAGGGAGAGTCTTCACCTCTTCTGAACCTGGCTTTTCTTTTTCCAAAGACGGTTCTTGAAATCACCGGCCGGGGCCTGCGCACTGCTCTCCCAGAGCCAGGATTAATTCAACCCCTCTTAACTGACATACTGGGACAGTTGGGTTAGGAGCCAGCAGGCTTTCTGGTCTCCCAGGGACTCAGTTTTCGCTGCTCCCCAGGATGCGCTGATCGGGTCTGTCTGCGCCTCCAGTAGCATCACTGCACTGTGTGCAGCTTTCCACCAGCTCCCAAGCACTGGACTCTTGGGACCAAGGGGGTGGGAGACTCTTTTCTCCTCCTCAGGAGAGCTGGTAGTCCATGGGAATCCCTGGGAACCGGCACTTTTCCTAGGCTCCCTCCAACTCCCCTTCCCCTCTTCAGCTCAGTGCCCTTGAACTTGCAGGGCCCCAAGCTCAGAACTCCCAGGACTGGTCTTCTCCTCCACCTCCTCTCTCCTGGTCCCTACCTCTAGGCTCCCTTTGGGACTGCCACAGTTAGCTACACAGGCTGGAAAATCTACAATTTAGGATAAAGAAAGAAAGGAGGTGACGGTTAATGCTAAGGCAGAGTTCAGGGCTGCACAAACCCCACTTACCTGACAGGGAAAGGACCACTCAGTGGTTTAACAAAGACCCCAGTGAGGCCTGGCTGTCTCAGCATGGAAAGATGCTGGATTCTGGCTGGGAAGAAAGGAAGCGGCCTAGAATGGGAGCTATAGCCTGTGTCCTCTAGTGGGCCACCAGGCTGCCTCTGGGGTCTCCACAGCACCAGGACCCTGTTCTGGAGGCAGTAGGTCAGAATTCAAGTGGGTGGGCCAGTCCGCAGGGAGACAGAGTCTACATACAATGCGTGTCTCTCACATCACTGAAATCACACTACCCCCAAGGAGAGGGTAACTGTCAAACATTGTAAAGATTTTCTGAGAGCGAGATTGAGGTGTTAGCCAGAAATGGGACACTCTAGAGTCACTCCATCCCAAATGCCTCAGGTCCGCTGACCAGGCGCCCTGCACTAGCCTGCTGCTTTTACTGGGGCGCCCTCGTGACCCGGGCTGGGGCACTAGCGGCTGCCCAGGGAAAGGGAAACGAGGGGTAGCCCC
Source organism: Tragelaphus eurycerus (assembly GCA_935064755.1). Classification (NCBI taxonomy): domain Eukaryota; kingdom Metazoa; phylum Chordata; class Mammalia; order Artiodactyla; family Bovidae; genus Tragelaphus; species Tragelaphus eurycerus. The sequence continues at coordinate 193,921 of CAKXYN010000385.1, forward strand.
ACACTGAGCACCCTGCTACCATCAACTTTAATCCCCGGCTACCTTAGTAGTAATGGCTGGGGAGGTTAGTAACACAACTAAAACCAAGACTACACCCGGGCCCGGGGGGGGGGGGAGTACTACTGCTAATAAATACTCATCAATTTGAAATGACTAGCCCATCCCATCATTCTCAAAACTCTAGTGATAAGGGGCTTCCAGGGAACTGGAACAAGTGGAAGGACCCAGGCCTGGTGGAGGTTAGGAGTGTTGTGTGTGTGTGTGTGTGTGTGTGTGTGTGTGTGTGTGTGTGTGAGGGGGGAGGGTCAAGGGAGGGGCCGGGAGGGGGAGGACGGAAGGAGGGGTAGAGTTTCAGGGCGGGGAAGGGGGCGCCGGGGCGCAGTGACGGGAACCAATGAGCTGCCAACTCGCGAGTCTCCGGCGTGACTGCTGAGATTGACGTGGAGGACACGTCAAATTGATCCCCGCACTCCGCAGCCTCCCGGTCAGACGAATTTCTCCTAATCGGATGAAGTTCACCCTAGGCCTGGGGTCGCGGGCGTGGAGAGTGTCCTGGGAGCGGGCGGCGGCGGCGGCAGCGGGCCTGGGGGCGGGTGGCAGCGCGCTCGGCGGCGGCGCACGGCGCTCTTCCAGTCCGCGGCCCGGCCGCCGCGGCTCTCGGCTCGCGCGCGCCCTCCCTCTATGCCTCTCCCGCGGCGGCGGCGCCGCAGCTCTCCCGGACCGCGCCGGGCCCAACCCCGGCCGCCTCGGCGCCAGGCAGCCGGCCGGCCCGCGCGCCATGGGTAAGGGGCGGGCGGACGAGGCGGGGGCGCGGGGGCGGTCGGTGTCCTCGGCGCCTCCCTTCCCTCGCGTCCGAGGTTTCCCGGGGAGACCTGGTCTGGGATTCCGGATCGGCCGCGTTCTCCACACGCCCCCAGTCCCGGGAGTGAAGGGTGCGCTCGGCTAGTATGGGGAGGGGATGTTTCAAGTAGACGCGCCAGAGATCGCAAAAGGGCGTGAAGGGCTGGAGCGCACGGCGCTCCCCTGCTCTGCCCCTGCGCGTATGCCGACTCCCGGGACCGGACGGGGTCCGCTCGCCGGGATTCTGAGGAGCCGCCGGTCACCGTCGGCTGCGCCCCGGGTGCGGCCCCTGTCCCCGCGCGGCCACCCTCGGCTCACCCGCCGGTGTTCTCTCCCCTCCCCTCATTCTGGCCGGGCGCGTCCGCAGAGCAGACCTACGGCGAGGTGAACCAGCTGGGCGGTGTGTTCGTCAACGGCCGGCCACTGCCCAACGCCATCCGCCTGCGCATCGTGGAGCTGGCGCAGCTGGGCATCCGACCCTGTGACATCAGCCGGCAGCTTCGCGTGTCCCACGGCTGCGTGAGCAAGATCTTGGCGCGCTACAACGAGACGGGCTCCATCCTGCCCGGCGCTATCGGGGGCAGCAAACCCCGCGTCACCACCCCCAACGTGGTCAAGCATATCCGGGACTACAAGCAGGGCGACCCCGGCATCTTCGCCTGGGAGATCCGCGACCGGCTGCTGGCCGACGGCGTCTGCGACAAGTACAACGTGCCCTCGGTGAGCTCCATCAGCCGTATTCTGCGCAATAAGATTGGAAGCCTGGCGCAGCCCGGGCCCTACGAGGCAAGCAAGCAGCCGCCGCCGCAGCCGGCGCTCCCCTACAACCACATCTACCAGTACCCCTACCCCAGCCCCGTGTCGTCCACGGGCGCCAAGATGGGCAGCCACCACGGGGTCCCGGGCACAGCCGGCCACGTCAGCATCCCCCGTTCATGGCCCTCGGCTCACTCGGTCAGCAACATCTTGGGCATCCGGACGTTTATGGAGCAAACAGGTCAGTGGCGCCGGCCTTTGGTAGCTTTCCTGGAAGGGGCGGAATGGAGCGAGGGGGGCAGGAGTGTGGGTGAGGGGGTCACTCTCGCCAGGCCTCCTCCAACCGCTTTTGGCTCAGGGAAGGGCTCCTGGCTGGCCAGGGAGGCTGAGGGTCCTGGGGCCTTCTGTGGGAGTCCTCGGACATCTTGAACTTTTTATGACAAATATGGAAAATATTTTCCCAAATGGAAGAGCAATCGCCGACCACAGATTCAGAGCCCTGAAATTGCGCTTTTTCATTCTTGCAAAAAGTATGCAAACCCCTATCGCCAGATCTAAGCCAAACAAACCGCAAAGTCAATTCTGCGACCTTTTCTTTAAGACTAGTTTCTTACAGGATCCCTCACCATTCCTGGGAAGGGCTCTGTCCCTCCCAGACCCAAAGACTCTTTGAGTAAAGGGTGAAAGGGCCACCTGGCCCAGTGACTTGAGTCTCCAGTAGGCCCCACAGCCTTGCAGGTTCTGAGACTGAGTCGGCGGGTCACAGGCGCCTACAGGCTGTGGCCATCCTTAGGGTGGAAGCGCCCATGAACTTGCCCTCAGCCTACAATGAGACTGTCAGCAATCTGTAGGGGTGTGGAGGGAGGAGACCAGGAGAGGAGGTGGGTTAGGGGGCAGCTTTGATGCGGGGCTTGGGAGAGTGGGTGGGGGCCAGAACTGAGCCCTGAGTCTCTTTGCACTGTCCCCTGCCCCTAGCAGAATGGTGTGTTCCTAGGTGAGCAGACTCAGCAGGAGGGTAAGAGGCAAAATTCACTGTAGCCTGAGAGAGAGGAGGGGCGTCCTGGATAAAACTGGAGGCTTAGCTCCAGCGGCCTTGGGCCACAGCTCCAGGCCTGTACCCAGGCTTTGTTTCTCCTTGTGGCTCAAACTCAGCCTGGGCCTCAGGCGCAGGCCAAAGCTTTGTATGGAGCAGCCCATGGGCAACTGGCAGGGAGGTGACCTGTCCAGGCTTGAGCTCAGTTCTGGAGCTTTCTCTCGGTTTCATTTGCACACGCCCGCACCAGAAGTAGACCTGTGCCCCGACGCTCTTGGGTGGCTGAGTAGACACTTATTTCGGGACACCCAGGATGTCTCTGCAGGGAGTTCTGCACAGAAACAGCTTCTAGCCTTCCAGACGCTTTTTGAGACATTGAGAAACCCCGTGTAATTTTCTTGAACCTTCTGTGGATTTGAACTTGGACCTTTTGGGGCACCATCTCTGGACAGCGAAAAGGCGGCCTGGGCCGAGGTCGCCAGCTCTGGCTGCCAGCTGTCTACCTGCTGGAGATCCCTTGTTTCGCGGGAAGCGGGTTGAGGGCTGAGGGGAGGGAGGAGTAGGCCCATCCGCCCTCCTTCTGCGCCACTGGGGGCAAAACGAAACCTGGGGCCTCAGAGCATCTGACCATTGGGGGTTCAGAGGAGCCCTGGACTCGCCCTTGGGTCTAGGCGGAGGGCTGCCAATATGCCCTTCTAATCCTTCCTATGTTCCCGCAGGGGCCCTGGCTGGGAGCGAAGGCGCCGCCTACTCCCTGAAGATGGAAGACTGGGCGGGAGTGAACCGCGCGGCCTTCCCCGCCAGCCCCGCTGTGAACGGGCTCGAGAAACCTGCCTTAGACACGGACATTAAATACACGCAGGTAACCGAGCGCGGGGAAGGAGCCGTCCTTCATCGGGGGAGCGGAGGAGTTGGGGGCGGGTTAGAGAGAAAGAGAAGAGACCCCCCCCCACCCCCAACAAATCCGGGGTTGGGGGAAGCGAGCTGGGGAGACAGTCAGGGTCTGGCTGCTTGGGCCAGCATCTGCGGGCAAATTTCTCTCTCTCCTAGGAGCGCTGGCTTTCAAGGGGATTGACTTGCATTTTGGCCAAGACATTTTTTGCTAAAAAAGCTGGGACGAGTTAACACAAAAGATCGAGGACTGACTCCCTTTCTCTAAATTCCTGATGGTGACTACCTTGACCCCTTCACCTTTTATGAGCATTTTTAAAGAGTTGGAGTGGGCATCACTTTGCCGGAGTTCTTTCCAGGACAGTTAGAGGCCAGCAGGCTTCGCGTGGGAATCATGGCTGGGACAGTAGGGGGAATGAGGATCCCCCCGCGACTCCCCCGTAACTGCCTGTGTTAGGGAAGCCTGAAGGGTCGCCTGCTGGTGACAGGCTGTCGCGCTCTCTCCTCGCAGTCGGCCTCCGGCCTCTCCGCGGTGGGCGGTTTCCTCCCGGCTTGCGCCTACCCGGCCTCCAACCAGCACGGCGTGTACAGCTCGCCGGCCGGCGGCTACCTCGCCCCGGGCCCGCCTTGGCCGCCAGCGCAGGGTCCCCCGCTGGCGCCCCCCGGCGCCAGCGTCACCGTGCACGGCGGGGAGCTCGCGGCAGCCGTGACCTTCAAGCATCCCAACCGAGAAGGTGAGGGGTGTGCGGCCGGGCGGGCGGCGGGCAGGAGGGCGGCGGGCAGGAGCGCTAGGAAGGGTCCCTGGAAGAAAAGCGGGGAGACAGACAGAGATGGAGGGGGAGACGGACAGCGAGACCGACAGCGAGAGGCTGGAGTGGGTACTGGCCTAGATTCTTCGCTCGGTTTATGCTTTCAGTCTGTTAACTTCTAACTTCTCAGAGTACATTAAACAGGTGTAAACTGTGTCCCTAGAAAGGCAGGAGGAAGTTGGGAGAGGCGCTAGGACTGTCTCCCCAACTTGTATGGAGAAAAAAAGGCCCTCCTCTCTGGATCTCATTTCTCTGTCCCTAGAAAGGTCTAGAAGGCACCCTCAAGGGGCAGCTTCCTGTGGCCTGCAGGGCTGTACTTTCTGTGCATCTGCCAGTGGCACCTGAGCCCCGCAGGTGGGTTGGACCTGCTCTGGGCCTCTTCCATGTCCTGCCCATCTTTTCCTCCAGGTCCGAGTTTTCTTTTCTTCTTTTCTTTTCTTTTTTAATTTTTTCCTCCCAAGCAGGCCCTGGTCTCTCCTTAAACACATCCTTTGGGAAAGGAGACAGCATTTCAATTATAAGTCTCTAAGGCTAGACAGGTTAGACTCTGAACTCTGTGGTGGTTTTGGGGATCTATCTTTCTGCAGGAAATGTGGCTGGGGTTTTCTACTTCTTTTGTGCTGCCATCTCCTCCTCCCCCTCCTCCATAAATCTGCTCCCTGATAAGCCAACTAACAGATTTGAGGTATTTGACAGTCAACAGTGTGAGGGGCCTCTTCTTACATTGATCTTTGGGTTCTAGTTTTTCCTACAACTTGGGAAAAACTCACCTGCCCTTGAGTCTGCATTTTCCTCACCCTGAAAAGAATGACAAGATTTGCCAATTTTGAAGCTGCCTCTTCCAGGTTCTGGGCACCAGAAAATTGCAACTTCGGCTCCTCTAGAGAAAGGAAGCAGTCATCCCTAGGAGGGGGTGTGCCAGCCTCCCTGTAGAGGAGGCTGAAGACAAACCTGGGGGCAGCATGGGCCACAGGGATGTTCCAGATGACTGAAGGGACCTTTAGCAGCTGACCTGCCTCATACTCACCCAGGCAGAAGTGGGGACAGGTGGCCTACATAGGTAGAGGACAGGCGTGTCTGGTGACACCCAGGCAAAAATTTTATTTCCAAGTAGTTTCATAGTTTCATTGAGACATAATAGCACAATCCATGAAACAGAGGGGGCAGAGACTAGATGTCACTGTTAACAGTCACGCAGAGGAACAAAAGTTTTTAAAAAATATTTTCACCTTTCTTGGAGCACAAAAATTCTGGGATATCAATTTACAGATATTGAGAATGAGAACTCCTTTAAGCTTCAAATTTAATTTAAATAATTTAAATTCCATTTGTTCATTTACAGGAAAATCTAAGTAAAGGGAATTTTAAAAGTCCAGACTCAGAACTCCTCTAAGCTTTACCTTTAAGGACAGATAAAGGGTCTCAGGGGAATGTTTTGCTCAGAGCCTTGTCCTTGGACTCCAGTCCACTGTTTTCTTGACACCTGAGGTTCTCTGCAGAATTAGAAATCAAAATTGCCTTTGCTCAGTTGTGTCCGACTCTTTGAGACCCCATGGACTGTAGCCTACCAGGCTCCTGTGTCCAGGGGATTTTCCAGGCAATAGTACTGGAGTGGATTGCCATTTCCTTCTCCAAATTACATTAATTACATTAATGAGACTAAACATTTAAGTAAGTTCATTTGATTTAGAAAAGCGTAGCCAAAAATTTAAAATGATCTCCCCTGGGGTGACCCCAAGGAGCAGGAAGACTTAGAAAAAGGATTCACTAACTTCAGAATGATGAGGTCCTTTTCTAACAGAGCCGCTCTGTCGCAGAGCATGTCAAGCACTACATTAGAAACAAGTTATGAAATGTAGGTAATAGTCCAGAGGGGAAGCTGCTAAATCCAGTTAATTTGAAGTGGAAGGGGGAATTCACTGATGGTTGATTTTCTTTAGAAGATACTTTCCTTTCAGAAATACAGCGCCGGGACTTTCCTGGTTAAGACGCCACACTTCCACTGCAGGAGGCATGGGTTCAATCCCTGGTTGGAGAATTGAAACATGAAAGATCCCACATGGAGCAGCCAGAAAAACAAAAACAAACACAAACAAAAAACCCAGAGCCATTGACTGACCCTGGCATTCCCGTCCCTGTAACCATTATTTTTACTTCCTATCATGGAGCATCCCAGCCATTTTCCAAATCTGCAGCAATAATCAGCTACATTTGTTATTAAATTAATAACAATTTCCTGATCCTGACAGTTCTTTAAAGATCCAGGTAAAGGGTCATCGAATAAATCAGGTCCATCATTAAGAATGATTTCTTCAGCTGGCATACAAGTGTTTGCATTTGAACAGGAACATATAATGAGAATTACATACCGACTTGGGTTATGGATTTTTAGTCTTCTCACTGGCAGAAAAAAATGGACTTGAAAAATTACCCCCCATCCTCCAAGTGGCCTTTGAAAAATTACAAAGTAATGCAAATCACTGCCTTTAATTTTCTAATCATAGCTTACAAAATTATCTTCAAAGAAATCTATCCCAGAAAACAGTTTACTACCATTCATTGTTCAGTTCATAAGAACAGTAGGAATAACATTTACTGAACTTCTTCTGCAAGAAAGCAGTTTTTTAGCTGAAAGTCATAATGCTCAGTAAAAAAACAAATACATTTGATCATCTAGTCCATACATGGACAATATACACATAACAATATATATTATATTTTATATATGTATATACATATATTTCAGTATGTCCTTCAAATCAGGTGCAGGTGAACATTAACTATTATGCTAAAATAAGATTACTAAGATGTCAAATTATGGATTGCAATTGATTATCTTGGTAAAGGGTTGGGGGTCTAGGTTCCCTATTATTTAGGTAAGAATGTGTGATTAACATTTCCCACTGGTGAAAGGGAACGTTAATACTTGAGGGCTGTGAGCACAGAAAAGTTCCACTTCATCTCATGTGAATGGGCGATGACACTCTGTGTAGGAATCTCCACCTTATCCAGACAAGACCATCTCCTTCCCTCTCCAGACAGGTGACAGACCCCACCAGACAAATGGTATTTACTGAGTTTGCAGAAACTCAAAGTTTCCCGGCTCTGAGGTCCTTCCCAGCTAGTTTTTGGAAAGACTAGATTTGGAAATCACATTTATAAGATATGCATAGGCTCAAAGAAAATGTGTCTTTTGTATTTGTTAGAGACAATTCGAGGCTTGTTCCAGTCATCTCTGCTCCGGATTAGTTCTTGAAGGATCCTAAAAGCTAACTTTGCCAGGAATATTAGGGCGCAGACGTTGGCCTGAGAGCCTGCCACCTCCGCCAACCGGCGTCTCCTTTGATGCAGCAGATCTGGGAGACCCTTTTCCAGAATCCCCTTGACATGTCCTCCTCCCCGCCCCGCCCCAGGGTCCCGGTAGCCCTGGAATCGAAGTCCCAATATTTTTTAAAAAAGCTTGTCCCCATCCTGCCCATTATGATTAAATGAGCTTGCAGCGCGCCTAACGCCGGCCCGAGCTTGCGAAGCCAGCACGCCGTACGGGCTCTTGGCACCCGGGGGCCAGGAGGTGGGGACGGAGAGGAGGAGAGGTCTTATGGGGAGGGACTGGTGGGGAAGAGCTAAAAACACCGCAGCAGGATCGACCCCCGTAGAGTGGAGTGCAATCTGTCTCTGGCCTCCCGGGTGTTTGTTTTTCACGAGTTCATTTTTTTTTCCGCTTGTCTCTCAGGCAACCGGCCCTTGGCTGAGAAATCTCCTACTCCGGAGATGTTTTCTAAACAGGCCCTCACCTCCAAGTGTGTGTAGTGAGTGGAATGAAAAAATCTGAAAACCCAGTCGGCTGAGCGGCCGCAACTGTGTTTAGGAAAGAGAGCTGAGAGGCAGCGGGGAGCAAGGGTTCTGTCCTGGAAAGGTCTTCAGGTCCTTTCGCCACCTCTGAGCAAAGCGGTGCGCGCGCGCCCCTCGCGCAGAAGTACGGGCCCGGCTCCGCGCGCTAAAGGCGCAGTGCGCCTGCCGCCCGGCGACGGCTGCTGCGGGCGTAAACAATGGGGACCTCCCCTTCTCCCCAAACTGAGGCACCCCCAGGTCCCCCCTTTAAAGGAAGACATGGGTGGGGGGAGTGGAAAAGAAAGTTGAGAATAGGCCTCTTTAGGTGTAAACAATCCTGTGCCTCCTTGTGCAGAAGCCGAGCGGCCGGGCGTCGGGAAAAGGAAAAACAGGGGTTGCACAATAGTGGCGTCACTCTTCTGGCTTCCAGTAGCAAAACTTGGGCCCCTTCCCAAAACCCTAAGCAACAGAGCAACGAGCAAAATGCCGCCTGATCCGGCAAGACCACAGTCACTGACTCCGGAGGCCCCACGCTCCAGGTCGCGGTGTGCCTACCGTGGCGAGCACAGCTGGGTCCTCGGGCCGCGAGGGTAGAACGAGGTCTGCCGCCCGCCTCACGCGCAACCACCGCTCACGTCGGCCCAGGCCGCCCGGGACTTCCTCGAGGGCCGTTTCGGTGACCCGCCCCGACTCGATTCCCCCGGCCCGTCGCGAGCTCTGCACTGTTTGGAGGATAGTGGCCTGGCCGCGGGCAGCCCCTCCAGCCGGTGTGCCGACTTGGGTCTGGGGTGGGTTGAGGGGGGGGGGGGTGGGAGGGGGGGGGAATGTTGGGAGGCGGCGTGCGAGCATCTCAACTCCCCGCTCCCTCCCCGCGACGTCTGGGATCCGAGAGCCGCCTCGCCCGGGGCCGTCCCGCTCGGCAGAGCTTCCTTGCGCCCCGAGCCCACTTTCTTGAGCAGCGCGGGGACCAGGCCATTTCGCGGAGGGCAGGGGGTCTGCGTTATGGAGCATCTGCCGGAGTGCCCTGAGCGGAGAGTCGCGGCCCGGGCTGGGCGGGCGAGGGGTTCCCGCGGGTGGCGTCGAGAGCAGAGGGGATGCTCAGTCTAGTTGCCTCCTTGCAGTGCCCGGCTGTGGAGCGCTCGCCGCTCCTTCCCCCGGGACCCCGCGCGGCCCACCGCGTAGCTGGGCATCGCGGTCCGCGGGTCTCCTGCTCCGCGCGACGTGACCCCACGCCCTGTGCTTCCTCCCGCAGTGGCCGACCGGAAGCCGCCCAGCCCCGGCGGCAAGGCCCCAGACGGCCTCGGGAGCTTACACGGACTACCCATCCCGGCCTCGACCTCCTAGGGCCGCGCCTCCGCGAGCCGAGACCGAGCCCGAGCCCGGAGGCAGCGGCAGAGCGCGCACCCGAGGATTCGCCGCCGCCGAGGTGCCCATCAGCCTGGCCTCGCTTCGGCTTCTCTGAACTTAGGCTTCGGACTGTTACATCCTCGTCTCGACCTTTCGACCGACGTGGCCTCCCTCGCCCGCCGGCCTCCAGCGTCTTTTTGACAGCGTCCCGGGCCTATCGGCACCCTGCCTCTCTCCCCCTCGTGCCTACTCTCCCGCGCTTCCTTTCTCCCTCCCTTTTCTATCTCCTTTCTTTCGACCCTCCTTTCTTCTCTCACCTTCGCCCTCTTTAGGTTCCTCTCTCTCTCTCTCTCTCTCTCGCCTCCTTTTCCCTCTGCGTCTTCCCCGTCTACGTGGTCCCTTTTTCCTGTGTCCGGCCCCATGGCCACCTCCTCTCCTGGGCCTTTAGTCACTACTCCGCCTCTCTTCGTTGGCCCTGCTTCCCCCCAGCCCTATCACCTTGCCAAGAGCCCCCCCCCCCCCCCCCCCACCCGCTGGACAGGTGAACAGGACAGATTCTTTGGTCTTTAGCCCCCACCTCTCAGGGGCCCCCATGCCTACTCGAGGCCGGGTCTCGAACCTGGGAATTAGAGAAGCTGCAGCTTTTATTTCGCATTTTATCACAATGAACCCAAACAAAGCCTCGGTGAACTGTCCCTTCTCCTCCCTTCCCCAAGGACATTATCTGGAAGTATTCTTGTCTGGATATCTTCTCAGTGCCTAAGGACTGGGTTTCTCTTTGCTTCCTCTGAGGTGATGTCACCCCAAATAAGGTTGAGGGCAGGGGGGCACCTGTGGCCACTGGTGTTTTCTGTGGTTAGAAAACCATTCTTACCCTGAAAGTGTCCCCTCCCACTCCTCCACACCCAACAGGAGGGAGTCCAGCATATGGTAGACATGTCTGCACTGCTTTTGTTTTTGTTTTTTGTTTTTATTTTTGTATTCAGGAGTCAGCCCATTTGTTAATTTAAACCACAAACTGCTTCTGGGTACAAAGGTGCAATCTTACTTCTGGTTTGCAAAGGGATGGGGTTGGAAAAATCCAGAAAGTGTTCTCTGGAGCAGAACACAAGCTCTGTTCACTACTTCCAAGTTCAGGCACTCTGGAGGCAGGACCCTGGACATAAAATTGCAATCTTTGTGGTCAGAAAAATGTCACTGGTGAGAGTCTGACATCACCTGTTAACCATGGCTACCTTTGAATAAAGGAAGGCATCTAAAAGTCTGCTTTGTAGGGCAAGCCAGTCTGTGTCCAGCCTGGAGTATTGTGTAGGTATGTCTCACTGACTTAGCCTCTGGGTTTCCAGCATCAACAGTATTAAGAGGGAATTGTTTTTACTGGTTTACTCCTTAGCACTTGCCACCTAAATTGAGGTAGAAGAGAAAGGAAGAGGAGACAACCGTTTTCAGGGATGGTCCCTGAAAACTGAAGGTAGCAAGGCAGAATGGAGGGGAAAAAAATGGGAAGAAGGCAGTAAAGACTTTTTCAGAACACTTTAAAAAAAGTTTTAAAGCTAAAGAAAATTATAAGACACTACCAAATAACCCAGGGATTTCTCAGTGCAGAGAAGTCTCCGCTACTTGTTTTATTTTTTTTTCCCTGTTTGGTTCTCTAAAACTGACAGCAGAGATTTTTGAATTGAAGGTTTTGCTTGTAAGAGGAGCTGTCTGTTTGGAGGGAACTGGTGGGGAAATTATTAAATGAGTCTTACTTCAATAGTACCTGCTGGAGGTATTCATCAAAATTAATGAAAAGAGTATCTGCCTTTTTTCATATAGAGGCTTTTATTCCTAGGTCTTCAAAGTCTCTTGCCTATTACAAAAAGTTCCATTTTATAGACAGGAGTATTAAGGATTAGAGACCTAGTTTATTTCTCTGGACCACATGCAGCCAGCTATGGATCACAAGGTCTGGACAAGGAAACTGTGTGACATTATCTCATCAGAGAACCAAGATTGGGGTTCGAACTTGGAGCCTGGGGTCCTCAGCCTTCTGTGCCAGCATTTTCTGCAGAGAGGCTGTTCATAATGGTAACAGGAATAAAGCATTTAGATGAGCTTATGTGCTCAGTCATCCAAGCATCTCACACACCCCTCCTTGTTGCCTGGAGGACTGGCTGCCTCGGGCCAGGAAGAAGTCACCTTACCTTTTTCGAAGAAATGAGAAGAATCCAGCTCTCATTGCTGTCATCCTTTCCCCACACCCCCCACCCCTGTCCCGCCTCTGCCACTTCTCATTCTGTGTTTGGGTTGACTGGGATCATGGGTGAGAAGAGCTGGAAAATGCAGCCCAGGAAGGCTGGAGGATGCCCCGTGCAAAGGGTGGCACTTTCCAAGTCTGTCCCCTGTGGTTCCTCCTGTAGTGTTGCTGGAGGAGGGTCTTTCAGGGTCCCTGACTCTGAGGGCACATTCACGGGGACGCGCAGCATCCAGGTGCAGGGCCAGCGTGCTCTATAACATCCATTCTGTCTCCCTCCTGGAGGCTGTGGGTCCTGGGAAGTCCCAGAGGGCTTAAGTGAAGCCTCTACTCCACTGGGTGGGGAGGGCGGCCTGTACCCTTGCCAAGCCTCGTTGTCCTGAGTGTGAAATGTACCCTCCCAGGTTGGGTTGGGACATCACTGGAAGCCTAGCCCTGGCGTTGCTTCACCTGTTTGAAGATGATTATTCTTTTCGCTGTTAACAAAGGGCAGGAGAGTCATTTTTATGAATGATGGAAGGACCCAGAATTGAAACACTTTTCAAAAGAGCCCATTAAGGATTGGATTTTTTTTGTTGTTGTTGTTCTCTGTCCACATGGCTCTGTGGAGGTACTGGGGACTCATGGTAAGATGACAGAGTACTGTGTCAGATAGAATAATTTGAGAAAGAGTCACTCCTCAGAGGCAATTTGCACTAGCACCTGCCTTTTATTATTTTTTAATTTAAGAATAATTTTTTAAATGAAAAATAAAATAAGCAAGATATGCAGTCACTCAAGTCACCCTTTGATTTGTTGAAAGAATGAAAGTTATATATATATATATATATATATACATTTATATACACACACATTGTTAGAAAAGTCTAGCAGCACAGAAACACTGAAATGAAAAGGGAAAGCTTCTTCCAGTCCTCATCCCTGTCCTTAAAGGTGAACATTGTTACAGTTTTTTTTTTTTTTTTTTTTTTAATGATTCCTTCCAGGAAAAAAAAAATGCAGACAACAGAACTCTGTTTCTGTGTATGTACTTTCTTGGTTCATCTAGTGCTGTGCTGGGTGCACATGGGTGGGATCTTCAGGTCTGATCTTTGCACATCACCAGCTCCAGCATATCCACTTGATTCTTGTGAAAGGGTGCATATCAACAGGGTTTTATTAAAAACAGAGTATTTGTAAAAAGGGCCAGCTCCGTGCTTTAAATGAATAAAGATGGAATTTTGTGGCATTCTTGATTGGAGGATGGGCTTAGAATGGATGGTAAGAACTTTCCTGGGAAAGGTGGCTGCTTTGGGGCAAGGAGGAAGAAAAGCCAACAAAAGGGCAGGAGACACAGAATTTTATCCTTCCTAAACACATTCTGGTTCGTCCTGCAGGTCACCGAAGGATGCTTAAACTTGCATTGAAGAATGCACTTTTCCTTTCCTTCTAAAGGAGACTCTCTCTCTAGGTCAGAAAAGAGAGATGGAGGCAAAGGGGTGGGAAAGACCCTTGTTCGAAGAAATACTGGATAATAATAAAATGTAAACATCCAACACTGGCCTGGGCATTTTTTTTACTTCTCCCCCAAGTAATTCAAAATCTATGTGGCATTAATCTCCTGCTGGGTGGACCCCATTTACTGACAACTGTGTTTCCCTGTTTGCTTGTTTCTTGACTCCTGTTAAGGAGGGTGAGATTTATTTAATGGAGTGGTGGTCTGGGTTAAAGCCCACTATAGATTTTCTGGCATCAGTTTTTCTAGCTAGAATTACATTGGTTTTTTTTTTTTTTCAAAAGAAACTCTACCTGCTCCATGTGAGGCTTGGATAATATGAATTTAGAATCTTGCCAGAAAATGCCCAAGGAACTCAGCCTAAAGGACTGTGCATCCAGGCAAGCTGTGTAATGAGAAACGTTTGATTCTCTTCTTTTAATGGGCAGGAATTATGCACAAAATGGTATTTGGTCTTGACCTTGACCTTGCTGTTTGAACTATGCCTTCATCCACTGTGGCTGAGATATTTCTAGCCAAACTGTTGGATCTCAACTTAAAAAAAATTCTTCTGTTTTTGGATATTTTTTTTAAAGGACAGAGCAAGGAGGAATCGCACTGTCTTCTTTTTCCAAGGCAATAAAAGGAAAACCACACATTTAGTAACAATCCAACTTGGGAATTATAAACACTTGGAACAATTATACTCAATTTAGTCTAGTCTCTTCTTTGGAGTTGAAACCAGTTGAAACCCCTGTTTCACTCTAAAGAGCTCTTCTTCAGGAGAGCATTCTGTGATCCTCGTTGGAACACACATCTGTTTCTGGGCTGGCCAAGTCCAAAAGTGGAATCCCAATTACAGTTTTCATGGGTGATGGAATTTCAACTGCCTTACAATTTAACCACCTGGGTTCCCTTCACTCTTTTTCTTCTGGAGGATGAAATAAGCTGATCAAGTGCTCACTCAGCTATTAAACTACATTTCCATCCTGTAACATTCTATTTCCTTTTTCTCTAGTGAGATATATTGACTGAATGGATTATCTCCAGTGTCTTATATTAGCCATATAATTTTCCCTTTGGGGAAGTTCTCCCAGTCACTGGTGGATGTGGTTTTAGTTTTATAAGATTTAATTTTACCCCAAACAACAAATAACAAAACAAAATTCTTTAACTAGATGGTTTTAATTTCACAACAAAACTCTTGGATGAAAAAAATGAGAAAGATATTTGAATGAATTAAAGAAAATTTATTTTTTAAAAGATTTTAATTGGAATTTGAAGCTTGTGAAACAGAAAACAAAAAAAACAAGCAAGCAAAGGCTACTTTGGCAGAGTTGTAATACGTTTAACTTGATCTAAGAAGTGAAGGTATCATTCTGGCCACGAGGGGGAGCACGCATTGTTCCAGGAAGATAAAGATGAATACAAAGATAACATTAATATACAAAAAATCCATCATTCTCTTCAAGTGGTAACCTGTCCAGTTGTGAACAACACCTGTTTACAAGAAGAGTGTTCTTCCTGATGTGATTATTGTTGGTACTTGATAATCAGATGCATTGATTCTGGAACAAACAGGAAAGGCTGGTCACAGAGTGAAAACAAATTTTCTCGGCTCATCCATGTGGGAATTATCAAATAAATTAGATGAGATTCAAGATCACCTTAGAGATAAATTTCACTTCTAAATTTGACTCTAATAGATACATATATATTCAATGCTTTAAATCTAGAGCAAAGAAGAGTTTTAAAAAGCAACCTAGTCAAAACTGATGTCTTCAGGAAATAAACTTTATCTGTGTTTGTGTAGTTTTGATACTTTTGATTAGTTTGGGTTTGAATCTTCCCAATTTTAAGCATTTTAGTCATCTTTTTGAAGTTTTTAATTATTTAAAAATCATGATTCACATTTAAAGAAGGGCTGATCTTTTGTAGAGAGGTAGAAATTGACTATTTCCTCACTTTTGCATTTGTTTTATGATAAAATCCTGAAAGGTCACTTACAGGTGGGGTAAAGAGGATTTTTTTCCTTAGATTAAACAAGGTGGGGGTGGGGGTCTCTGTCTTTACCTTGTGCTTTTATAGATATTAAATTCAGACTATAAGCTGTGGGACAGCTCCCTGAAGGAGATGATCTAGGAAGAGATAGGGGGTATTCAGGGGCTTAGAAGCTGGCAGATTTGGCTTGGTTCAAGTCTTGGCTTTACCATTTAGCAGCAGTGTCACTTTGGGCAAGTTTTGGCAAAACTCAACAGCCTTCGTTTCCTTGTCTGTATAATGGGACTGATAGCTCCCTCCCTGGGCAGTTGTGAGGATTCAGTTGGATCATATGTAAAGAACGGAGACTTGATTTGGGTCATGCTCATTCATTATTAGGGCTGTTATCATCATTTTCCTCCTTTTTCCTCTATGCACTTCCCATCAACATTCCAGGGTGAATTTAATCACATCACAGTCCTGCAGACCATATTTGTGATCTCTCAGGTTTGTGAAAGGTGCAGAGGCCTTTGAGACTGCTCACGCAAGTCTCTGAGCTGACCAGAAACTTACATAACCTCAGAAGGAGCCACTATCCAAATCTTATCAAATCTGACAGCCCTGAGACATTCACCAAGATCTTAGGAATATTTAATGAATCTATAGCTAGACTTGCGGGATCACTGACAGCCCAGGAGCCATCATGACGGCACCGAAGATTTTTGTGACAAGTCCACTTACGTTGATGCTATGTGACCATGTTTCCTCATGTTAGGAAGCTAGAAATTGATGCAGAGAGACCTCAACCTGCTCTGTTCCCCTCAAAGGGGCTGGTTATACAGCCTGTTGTCTCAGCTGCCCACTTAGGGACACTGACTGTGGCAGCCACAGTGCACTTTGGCTGTGTCTTCCTGCTCTTTGTTGAGTAATTGAATTTGGAGACAAAGTCACCGCATTCCTGACTCCATCCTTTGGGGTGGGACATAAAGAGCACTAAAGCCTTCAACTTGGTATCTTCAGGAAGATTTACATGGAAGGTCTTCTCCTTTGGAAGATCCCATCAGACTTTTAGGAGACAAAATGCCCTGTCCAACTCAGGAGTCCACTTTGGAGTTGGAAGTGTAGGTGAAGTCTTCATCTACTGCTGAGGTTTAATTAGAGGAAATCCACAAATGCTCAGAGCCTCAGGAAAACACACACCAAGTTTGTGTGACAAAGTAATATTTAAAAGGTAGCTGTAGGATCAAGTATTTTAGTGACATTCGCCTCCATCCACCACCCATCCATCCATCTGTTCAGGTCTTCCTACCTAGCAATGTGTTTTTGCTCTAGAGGGTGATTCTCAAGTCTGTAGCCTCATTGGTGTGTGTCAGAGTGCACGTGAATGGAATACAGCAGTTGGGTTCTGATGTGTTTCTTTGGACTTTTTTTCCCCTCACAAACCGGATGCTTTCCAAAGTAAACAAAGACATTAAAAGATTTATAAAAAGACTTGGTCACACATTGTGAAGTCCAAAGTGTAAATGAATTTTTATAAGCGTATGGATTTCATTTTTCTTACAATATGCATGAATATAAAAATTAAAAGAAAATGTGCTGGTAACAATCTGTTTTTAGTTCTCACTGAAACTTGAAAAATAATCAGAGATGCCTGAAATATTCAAAACCAAGCATACGCCTGCATCTTATCATGTCATTTGAACCATGGGATAGTGATCAATGTGGCCACCTTCCTACCAAGAGTAATTTTTTGAAAGAAGCTCCAGAGTGGTACTTGCCATTTGAATTTGACTCATTTCTTCCTATACAAACTTTCAGGTTGCTCTGCTCAGCACACTATCACTCTCTTTTAAATTGGATCATGAAAAAAGCAAGAGAGTTCCAGAAAAACATCTATTTCTGCTTTATTGACTATGCCAAAGCCTTTGACTGTATGGATCACAATAAACTGTGGAAAATTCTGAAAGAGATGGGAATACCAGACCACCCGACCTGCCTCTTGAGAAACCTATATGCAGGTCAGGAAGCAACAGTTAGAACTGGACATGGAACAACAGACTGGTTCCAAATAGGAAAAGGAGTACGTCAAGGTTGTATATTGTCACCCTGCTTATTTAACTTATATGCAGAGTACATCATGAGAAACATTGGGCTGGAAGAAGCACAAGCTGGAGTCAAGATTGCGGGGAGAATATCAATAACCTCAGATGTGCAGATGATACCACCCTTATGGCAGAAAGTGAAGAGGAACTAAAAGTCTCTTGATGAAAGTGAAAGAGGAGAGTGAAAAAGTTGGCTTAAAGCTCAACATTCAGAAAATGAAGATCATAGCATCCAGTCCAATCATTTCATGGGAAATAGATGGGGAAACAGTGGAAACAGTGTCAGACTTTATTTTTTGGGGGCTCCAAAATCACTGCAGATGGTGACTGCAGCCATGAAATTAAAAGACGCTTACTCCTTGGAAGGAAAGTTATGACCAACCTAGACAGCACACTCAAAAGCAGAGACATTACTTTGCCAACAAAGGCCCGTCTAGTCAAGGCTGTGGTTTTTCCAGTAGCCATGTATGGATATGAGAGTTGGACTGTGAAGAAAGTTGAGCGCTGAAGAATTGATGCTTTTGAACTGTGGTGTTGGAGAAGACTCTTGAGAGTCCCTTGGACTATAGGGAGATCCAACCAGTCCATTCTAAAGGAGATCAGTCCTGGGGTTCTTTGGAAGGAATGATGCTAAAGCTGAAACTCCAGTACTTTGGCCACCTCATGTGAAAAGTTGACTCTGATGCTGGGAGGGATTGGAGGAAGGAGGAGAAGGGGACGACAGAGGAGGAGATTGTTGGATGGCATCACCAACTTGATGGACATGAGTTTGGGTGAACTCCGGAAGTTGGTGATGGACAGGGAAGCCTGGCATGCTGCAGTTCATGCAAAGAGTCAGATACAACTGCGCGACTGAACTGAATTGAACTGAGCTGAACGCCATCATCAAAGCAACTGAGGCTTCTTGATCATGTTTTCCCTGAGGCAGAAGAGGTGTGAGCGAGGGAAAAAATGAAAGAAAGCAATATCTGGGTTCCTATGGTTCCACGGAATCAATTCTTTCAAGAATGTAAAATAACATTTATACCTGAGTCCGGCTTAGAATCAAAGATCTATCAGTTCTGTCAAGAACGTAGCTCATAGTTTATTTTGAATTGTCATGATAACCTAACCTCTGAGAATTATTCAGGTTGTCCTAGGCTCCGCATCAGAAGAAATTTTGGCTGCAAGAATTTCATTCCATTGAGTTAAGTGAAAACAAATTAGCATAGGTTTTTTCTTGCAAGCTCTGCTTTTGGTTGTGATGTTATCAGTTGCTGTAACGTTGGTAAGTATTGGTCCCTTAAGAGATTTCTTTTGAAGGTTTAATACACATGAAAATGATAAATGGTCTAGTTAACTTCCATCTGTTTTTATCAGTGTGGAGACTTGGGGTTCCTTGGATAAAAATAAAAATTCCCAGACCCTGGGAAGTATTCTTGTTTCAAAATAAGTATTATGGTTGGAAAAAAAAGAGGTAATATTGGGAGAAAAAGTTCTAGTCTTGAAAGAACCATCATTTTTTAATGGGACCCTCTGGTATAGGTGGAAACGTGGAGTCCCATGTTTGTCCCCAGCTTTTCTAGCAGACACAGAAAGACGCAGCACTGATGACACTAATGTGGAGACCATAATTTTTAAAGCCAGCATGTAGCACATCTGACCAGCTTCCTTACCGAGCAGTTCCTGGGCAGCAGTCCAAGAGAGCACGAGTGGAAACTGCAAGGTCTCTCAAAGTCTAGCCTTGAAATTTGAGTAATATCACTTCCATAGCCTTCTATGGGTCAAAGCAAGTCACAAGGCCAACTCAGGTACTTGAGATGATAAAATAGTTTCTACCTCTTTGAGAACAGCCAAGTCAATTGCAAAGTCAATACTGGGGTGGGAGCAATTTATGATCAACTACTGCAGTCTACCACAGCAGGCACCATTTATGTACATATATTTATATATATAGACATTACATGTACAATATACATTACATATATGTTTATGACATATGGATGCACACTAAATTGCTTCAGTCGTGTCTGACTCTTTGTGACCCCATGGACTGCAGCATACCAGGCTCCTCTGTCCATGGAATTCTCCATGCAAGAATACTGGAGTGGGTAGCTATTCCCTTCTCCAGGATATCTTCCAGACCCAGAGATCGAACTGGGTCTCCTGCTTAGATATGTTTTTTTCTTGCAAGCTCTGCTTTTGGTTGTGATGTTATCAGTTGCTATAACGGCAGTAAATATTGGTCCCACCAATGAATCTGCAGGCAGATTCATTACTATCTGAGCCACCAGGGAAGCCTATATATAATAATACATGTATGTAATATATATTATAAATATTTATTATAAGTAATGTATATTATATGTTTATATTAATGTGCCGTGATAGGTCATTTCAGTCATTTCTGACTCTTTGCAATCCCATGTTCTATAGCCTGCTCGGCTCCTCTGTCCATAGGATTCTCCAGACAAGAATACTGGAGTGGGTTGCTGAGTCCTCCTTTAGTGGATCCTCCCTACCAAGGGATCAAACCCTCATCTCTTACATCTCCTGCATTGGCAAATGGTTTTTTTTTTTTTTTTTACCACTAGTACCACCTGGGAAGCCCACTTACATTAATATATGTTATATATTAAAAGGATTACCAATAGAAAATATAGGTTTTGCAATGTTATATTGGCAATGCCATCTTGAATCACTTGGAAGTCACTTTGACATGTTGCAGGGTTCTCATTAAGAGCATTGATAATGATTGTTTAAAACAAACATGAGATATAGAATTGGGGGACACACCTGGATTGTAACCAAATTAAATCTGAACGAAAAGAATCAGATCAGATCAGATCAGATCATATCAGTCGCTCAGTCATGTCCGACTCTTTGCGACCCCATGAATCCCAGCACTCCAGGCCTCCCTGTCCATCACTAACTCCTGGAGTTCACTCAGACTCAAGTCCATTGAGTCAGTGATGCCATCCAGCCATCTCATCCTCTGTCATCCCCTTCTCCTCCTGCCCCCAATCCCTCCCAGCATCAGAGTCTTCTCCAATGAGTCAACTCTTCACATCAGGTGGCCAAAGTACTGGAGTTTCAGCTTCAGCATCATTCCTTCCAAAGAAATCCCAGGGCTGATCTCCTTCAGAATGGACTGGTTGGATCTCCTTGCAGTCCAAGGGACTCTCAAGAGTCTTCTCCAACACCACAGTTGAAAAGCTTCTTCGGCGCTCAGCCTTCTTCACAGTCCAACTCTCACATCCATACATGACCACTGGAAAAACCATAGCCTTGACTAGACGAACCTTTGTTGGCAAAGTGATGTCTCTGCTTTTGAATATGCTATCTAGGTTGGTCATAACTTTCCTTCCAAGGAGTAAGCGTCTTTTAATTTCATGGCTGCAGTCACCATCTGCAGTGATTTTGGAGCCCCCCAAAAATAAAGTCTGACACTGTTTCCACTGTTTTCCCATCTATTTCCCATGAAGTGATGGGACTGGATGCCATGATCTTCGTTTTCTGAAAGTTGAGCTTTAAGCCAACTTTTTCACTCTCCACTTGGAGAAGAATAAATAATTTTTTTTAAAAAAACCTTCTGTCCAGTTATCTGAATCCTGGAGGGAACATGGGAAGTATGAAAAGTTAGTGATGTTCAATGTTTTATCTTAGTATCTATATAGAGACAGTAAACTAGAGAACAGAGGAAGTCATATAGATATGTACATGACTATATACACATAGACCTCCTGGTTTGGACTTCACTCTTGTAGTCAGTTCAATTCTAGCATTCAGACTTTACCCTGAGCCTGGGGGCAGCCATGAAGACAGATAGGGAACACCTAGTGCTGCAGACAGGTCATTTTAGCTTTGTTTCTAGGAGGACTGAAAACAGAGGGTTCATCAAATGCCAAAGCCCTTAATTCCAGCCTTTAAACGGGTGGAGGCAGGGCTTAAGTGTGTCCGCAAAATGCCGGCTATATCCACAGAGCCTGAACACCTAGGTTTTTGAGATTCATTTTGCTGAATCCTTCATGTTCTATGCAAGAATATCCTTTTTCTTTTATTTTTTTTATGGAGACTTGGCATTCATCTAAGAACTAGGAAAACAACCTGCTGTTTATACAGAGAAGAGAAAAAAAAATCCTTGTCTGTGGCTGAAAACAGAGTAGCTTTACCTCCCTCAGCCCTGAGATGTGGGCTTGCAAGTTCAGGTATATTCTAGAGTTTGGGGTCTTTTACAAGAAGGAGGCCCATTTTCAGGAAGAGTGAAGTGTGGGACCACCACATGAGCCTTCCCACCGCCTTCCCAAATCCAGATCTTTGCTCATGTCCATAGAAGATGGGGCCAGGGATCACGGTACTGGAATCACGTGAAGGCCAAGAGGGGGTTGGTGATTCAGACCTAATTTTAGCCCCTGTTCACTGTAGCTCAGATGGTAAAGAATCTGCCTGCAATGCAGGAGACCCAGGTTTGATCCCTGGGTGGGGAAGATCCTCTGGAGAAGGGAATGGCAATCCACTCCAGTATTCTTGCCTGGAGAATTCCATGACAGAGGAGCCTGGAGGGCCACAGTGTTTGGGGTCACAAAGAGTCGGACATGACTTAGCAACTAACAATACCACTGTTAACAGACTGTGTTACCTGGAGAATTTACTCCATCTATCTCTCCCCAGGACTGGGTCCTCATCTGTAAATTGGGTCTGTACAGTGCCCACCCCGTGGGGCTGCCTTGAGGCCTACCACTGACTTTCTCTATAAGTGCCCTTTGGAAGGAGATGCCCAGCATCTTACAGGATGGTCATCATTGGCAGTTATTATTTATTTTTAGAGCAATGTCCTTTAGATCATAAGATAACAGACTTCGGATATAACCCTGCAATTGTCTGCATAAATTTTCGCCTGATATTGTCCTTCTTACACAACGCCCACCACTCCCCCGCACACCACCCCCCTGCCCCCTTTCCCCGGCATCCTAGTAGATTCAGCTAATTTGGTCAAAAAGAACACAGTCATGGAACTTCAGTAGTTGGGATTTCACGTTCCAATGTAGGGGGTGTGGGTTCAATTCCTGGTTGAAGGGCTGGGATCCCACATGACTTGCAGCCAAACAACCAAACCGTGAAACAGAGACAATTTGTAACAAATTCAATAAAGACTCTCAAGAATGGTCCACATCCAAAAAAGAAAAAAACAAAACAAAACACAAAAAACCCCAAAATAGTCACAACCATTTAGCAACTCAAGTGAGAAGCTCATGAAATGATGAAACATTTTGGACTGACTTGGTTGATCTAACTAGTCAAAGGTGTTGATTTGGAAGGACTAGGCTATATGTTCTGGGCAGAGTGTTCATAGGCTTTTGACCCGTGTGGTCACACAGGGTCTTGTGCTTAGAAGGACTTCATGCTTGGTTAAGGGGCTCCCAGGTGGTGCAGTGGTAAAGACTCTGCCTGCCAATGCAGAAGATGCAAGAGATGAAGGCGCAATCCTTGGGTCAGGAAGATACCCTGGAGTAGGAAATGGAACCCACTCCAGTATTCTTGCCTGGAAAATTCCATGGACCCAGGGGCCTGGTGGGCTAACGTGCCATGGGGTCACAAAGAGTCAGACAGCACACACACAGCAGATTGTCCAAAGTGATAGCCTAGGAGTTTTTTTTAGAATCTTTATTTGCATTTTGAAAATTTTCCAATAAAGATCATGTTCATTTACTAAGACAAAGTATTAACATATTTTAATTTCTACCAAAAGTGAAATAAGAGGAAATAAAGAAAAACTGCCAAATCAAATTATAAGAGATTAAAAAAAATATGGGATAATGCCATTAAGAATAAAGAAGGTCTGCAACAGAGGAGATCAGGAAGATGGCGGAGGGTTAGGACGGGGAAAACACTTTCTCCTCCACAAATTCATCAAAAGGACATCTAAATGCGGAGTTAATTCCACAGAACAACTTTGGAATGCCGGCAGAGGACATCAGACACCCAGAAAAGCAACTCATTGCCTTCTAAAGGAGGTAGGGAAAAAATATAAAAGGCAGTAAGAGACAAAGAGGGAGGGACGGACCTCTGTCCGGGGAAGGGAGTCTTAAAAAAAAAAGGTAAGTTTACAGGCACCGGGAAGCACTCTCTCTGCAGAGTCTGTGCCGAACCTAGGAAGCACGGAGGCCATCATAACAGGGAGGAAAACAATTAAACAATTAAAACCCACAGACTACGAGCCCTGCAATAACTTCCACAGCGGAGAAGCATCATCTCGGACGCCCGCATCCACCATTAGCAAGCTGGGGCTGGGCAGGGAGACACCGCGGACGGCTCCCCCGCCGGCCACTCCCGCGTGGGCCACTTCCGCAGGCCACTGCGGCGCAGGGTGCATTGGCCTGATTGTCCCGAGCGCTACCTGATCGGAATAATTTGGGCCGGCAAACCAGACTGTGCAACACCGACCACACGAAAGGCCGACCCTGACCCAAGACACCGCCAGGCCCGCGCACAGAACAAAGAACTGTACAGACCAACTACAGAGAAAGGGGCCTATAGATCTTGAGAAATTTAAGCCGGAACAAGGAACTAGCCGAAAATGAACTGAACCCACAATACCCACAACAGTAATAGAGAAACTCTTATATATATTGTTATTATTTTTACCATCATTATTTCTTTTTTAATATATATATATTTTTATTTTTTATTATTTTTTTATTAAAAAAAGGAAAACAAAAAATTTTTTTCCTTCTTTTAAATTTTTTTGTTTCTTTTATTTTTATTTTTTTATCTTCTAGTACTTCTTTAATTTCCACTTTTAGATATAACTTTTGCGACCCTGTTTTTTTCTTTTTTCTTTTCTTTTTTTCTTTCCTTTTTTTCTTTTCTTTACTGATTACTGACTAGATCTGTCTCTCTCCTTTTCATTCCCTCCTTTTATCCTCCTGACCACCTCTGTCTCCTTCCTCCCTTTTTTCTTCTCTGTATAACTCTGTGAACATCTCTGAGTGGTCCAGTTGTGGAGTGCAGTATAGAAGAAGAAGTTTTTGAGACTACTGTAAAAATAAGATCGATAACTGGAAGCAGGAGGCTTAAGTCCAAACCCTGATCCTACGGAACATTAACTGACAGGAGCTCATCAAATGCCTCCATACCTACACTGAAACCAAGCATCACACAAAGGCCAACAAGCTCCACGGCAAGACATACCAAGCAAATTCTCCAGAAAAACAAGAACACAGCCCTGAGCTCCAATATACAGGCTACACAAAGTAACCCCCAAATCATAGACATCTCATTACTCACGACTAGACACTCCATTGCACTCCAGAGAGAAGAAATCCAGCTCCACCCACCAGAACACTGACACAAGCTTCTCTAAACAAGAAACCTCGACAAGCCACCAGTACAAACCCTCATATAGCAAAGAAACACCACAATAAAGAGAACTCCACAGACTGCCAGAATACAGTAAGGACACCCCAAACTCAGCAATTTCAACAAGATGAAGAGACAGAAGAATTCCCAGCAGGTAAAGGAACAGGATAAATGCCCACCAAACTAAACAAGAGAGGAAGAAATAGTGAACCTACCTTATAAAGAATTCCGAATAATGATAGTGAAATTAATCCAAAATCTGGAAAGCAAAATGGAATCACAGATAAATAGTCTGGAGAAAAGCATTGAGAAGATGCAAGAAAGATTTAACAAGGACCTAGAAGAAATAAAAAAGAGTCAATATATAATGAATAATGCAATAAATGAGATCCAAAACACTCTGGAGGCAACAAATAGTAGAATAACAGAGGCAGAAGATAGAATTAGCGAATTAGAAGATAGAATGGCAGAAATAAATGAATCAGAGGAGAAAAAAGAAAAATGAATTAAAAGAAATGAGGACAATCTCAGAGATCTCCAGGACAATATTAAAGGTTACAATATTCGAATCATAGGAGTCCCAGAAGAAGAAGACAAAAAGAAAGACCATGAGAAGATACTAGAGGAGATAATAGTTGAAAACTTCCCTAAAATGGGGAAGGAAATAATCACTCAAGTCCAAGAAACCCAGAGAGTCCCAAACAGGATAAACCCAAGGTGAAACACCCCAAGACACATATTAATCAAATTAACAAAGATCAAACACAAAGAACAAATATTAAAAGCAGCAAGGGAAAAACAACAAATAACACACAAGGGAATTCCCATAAGGATAACAGCTGATCTTTCAATAGAAACTCTCCAAGCCAGGAGGGAATGGCAAGACATACTTAAAGTGATGAAAGAAAAGAACCTACAGCCCAGATTATTATACCCAGCAAGGATCTAATTCAAATATGAAGGAGAAATAAAAACCTTTACAGACAAGCAAAAGCTGAGAGAATTCAGCACCACCAAACCAGCTCTCCAACAAATACTAAAGGACATTCTCTAGACAGGAAACACAAAAAGGGTGTATAAATTCGAACCCAAAACAACAAAGTAAATGGCAATGGGATCAGGGATCATATTTATCAATAATTACCTTAAATGTAAATGGGTTGAATGCCCCAACCAAAAGACAGAGACTGGCTGAATGGATAAAAAAACAAGACCCCTACATATGTTGTCTACAAGAGACCCACCTCAAAACAGGGGACACATACAGACTGAAAGTGAAGGGCTGGAAAAAGATTTTCCATGCAAATAAGGACCAAAAGAAAGCAGGAGTAGCAATACTCATATCAGACAAAATAGACTTTAAAACAAAGGCTGTGAAAAGAGACAAAGAAGGTCACTACATAATGATCAAAGGATCAATCCAAGAAGAAGATATAACAATTATAAATATATATGCACCCAACATAGGAGCACCACAATATGTAAGACAACTACTAACAAGTATGAAAGGAGAAATCAACAATAACACAATACTAGTGGGAGACTTTAATACCCCACTCACACCAATGGATAGATCAACTAAACTGAAAATTAACAAGGAAACACAAACTTTAAATGATACAATAGACCAGTTAGACCTAATTGATATCTATAGGACATTTCATCCCAAAACAATGAATTTCACCTTTTTCTCAAGCGCACACGGAACCTTCTCCAGGATAGACCACATCCTGGGCCATAAATCTAGCCTTGGTAAGTTCAGAAAAATTGAAATCATTCCAAACATCTTTTCTGACCACAATGCAGTAAGAGTAGATCTCAATAGCAGGAGGAGAACTATTAAAAATTCCAACATATGGAGGCTGAACAACACACTCCTGAATAACCAACAAATCACAGAAGAAATCAAAAAAGAAATCAAAATCTGCATAGAAACGAATGAAAATGAAAACACAACAACCCAAAACCTGTGGGACACTGTAAAAGCAGTCCTAAGGGGAAAGTTCATAGCAATACAGGCATACCTCAAGAAACAAGAAAAAAGTCAAATAAATAACCTAACTCTACACCTAAAGCAACTGGAAATGGAAGAAATGAAGCACCCCAAGGTTAGTAGAAGGAAAGAAATCTTAAAAATTAGGGCAGAAATAAATGCAAAAGAAACAAAAGAGACCATAGCAAAAATCAACAAAGACAAAAGCTGGTTCTTTGAAAGGGTAAATAAAATTGACAAACCACTAGCCAGACTCATCAAGAAACAAAGGGAGAAAAATCAAATCAATAAAATCAGAAATGAAAATGGAGAGATCACAACAGACAACACAGAAATACAAAGGATCATAAGAGACTACTATCAGCAATTATATGGCAATAAAATGGACAACGTGGAAGAAATGGACAAATTCTTAGAAAAGTACAACTTCCCAAAACTGGATCAGGAAGAAATAGAAAATCTTAACAGACCCATCACAAGCACGGAAATTGAAACTGTAATCAGAAATCTTCCAGCAAACAAAAGCCCAGGCCCAGACGGCTTCACAGCTGAATTCTACCAAAAATTTAGAGAAGAGCTAACACCTATCCTACTCAAACTGTTCCAGAAAATTGCAGAGGAAGGCAAACTTCCAAACTCATTCTATGAGGCCACCATCACCCTAATACCAAAACCTGACAAAGATGCCATAAAAAAAGAAAACTACAGGCCAATATCACTGATGAACATAGATGCAAAAATCCTTAACAAAATTCTAGCAATCAGAATCCAACAACACATTAAAAAGATCATACACCATGACCAAGTGGGCTTTATCCCAGGAATGCAAGGAGTCTTCAATATCCGCAAATCAATCAACGTAATACACCACATTAATAAATTGAAGAATAAAAACCATATGATTATCTCAATAGATGCAGAGAAAGCCTTTGACAAAGTTCAACATCCATTTATGATAACAACTCTCCAGAAAGCAGGAATAGAAGGAACATACCTCAACATAATAAAAGCTATATATGACAAACCCACAGCAAACATTATCCTCAATGGTGAAAAATTGAAAGCATTTCCTCTAAAGTCAGGAACAAGACAAGGATGCCCACTCTCACCATTACTATTCAACATAGTTTTGGAAGTTTTGGCCACAGCAATCAGAGCAGAAAAAGAAATAAAAGGAATCCAAATTGGAAAAGAAGAAGTAAAACTCTCACTGTTTGCAGATGACATGATCCTCTACGTAGAAAATCCTAAAGATTCCACCAGAAAATTACTAGAACTAATCAATGAATATAGTAAAGTTGCAGGATATAAAATCAACACACAGAAATCCCTTGCATTCCTGTACACTAATAACAAGAAAATAGAAAGAGAAATTAAGGAAACAATTCCATTCACCATTGCAATGAAAAGAATAAAATACTTAGGAATATATCTTCCTAAAGAAACTAAAGACCTATATATAGAAAACTATAAAACACTGGTGAAAGAAATCAAAGAGGACACTAATAGATGGAGAAATACACCATGTTCATGGATTGGTAGAATCAATATAGTGAAAATGAGTATACTACCCAAAGCAATTTATAGATTCAATGCAATCCCCATCAAGCTACCAACAGTATTCTTCACAGAGCTAGAACAAATAATTTCTCAGTTTGTATGGAAATATAAAAAACCTCGAATAGCCAAAGCTATCTTGAGAAAGAAGAACGGAACTGGAGGAATCAACCTGCCTGACTTCAGGCTCTACTACAAAGCCACAGTCATCAAGACAGTATGGTACTGGCACAAAGACAGAAATATAGATCAATGGAACAAAATAGAAAGCCCAGAGATAAACCCACGCACATATGGACACCTTATCTTTGACAAAGGAGGCAAGAATATACAATGGATTAAAGACAATCTTTTTAACAAGTGGTGCTGGGAAAACTGGTTGAACACTTGTAAAAGAATGAAACTAGAACACTTTCTAACACCATACACAAAAATAAACTCAAAATGGATTAAAGAGCTAAATGTAAGACCGGAAACCATAAAACTCCTAGAGGAAAACATAGGCAAAACACTCTCTGGACATACATCACAGCAGGATCCTCTATGACCCACCTCCCAGAATATCGGAAATAAAATCAAAAATGAACAAATGGGACCTACTCAAACTTAAAAAGCTTCTGCACAACAAAGGAAACTATAAGCAAAGTGAAAAGACAGCCTTCAGAATGGGAGAAAATAATAGCAAATGAAGCAACAGACGAACAACTAATTTCAAAAATATACAAGCAACTTCTACAGCTCAATTCCAGAAAAATAAATGACCCAATCAAAAAATGGGCCAAAGAACTAAATAGACATTTCTCCAAAGAAGACATACAGATGGCTAACAAACTCATGAAAAGATGCTCAACATCACTCATTATCAGAGAAATGCAAATCAAAACCACTATGAGGTACCATTTCACGCCAGTCAGAATGGCTGCGATCCAAAAGTCCACAAACAATAAATGCTGGAGAGGGTGCGGAGAAAAGGGAACCCTCTTACACTGTTGGTGGGAATGCAAACTAGTACAGCCACTATGGAGAATAGTATGGAGATTCCTCAAAAAACTGGGTATAGAACTGCCTTATGATCCAGCAATCCCACTGCTGGGCATACACACTGAGAAAACCAGAATTGAAAGAGACACGTGTACCCCAATGTTCATAGCAGCACTATTTACAGTAACCAGGACGTGGAAGCAACCTAGATGTCCATCAGCAGATGAATGGATAAGAAAGCTGTGGTACATATACACAATGGAGTATTATTCAGCCATTAAAAAGAATACATTTGAATCAGTTCTAAGGAGGTGGATGGAACTGGAGCCTATTATACAGAGTGAAGTAAGCCAGAAAGAAAAACACAAATATAGTATACTAACACATATATATGGAATTTATAAAGAGGGTAACAATAACCCTGTATACGAGCCAGCAAAAGAGACACTGATGTGTAGAACAGACTTTTGGACTCTGGGACTGGGAGAGGGCCGGATGATTTTGGAGAATAGCATTGAAATATGTATAATATCATATCTGAAACGAGTTGCCAGTCCAGGTTTGATGCGTGATACCGGATGCCTGGGGCTGGCGCACTGGGACGACCCG